>JAUELA010096066.1:0-10102 GCA_031471845.1 Boltenia villosa | reverse complement strand
CTGACAATAATGATCTTTTTGCATCTCTTTGAGTATATAGGTACAAGGTGGGATGATATAAGTTTAATCTTACTTTGGCAAAAACGCAGACATTGCCGGAAACATAAGTGCTTTCTAAATATATCAGTTGTATAGTATTTGAGTGCTATATTTTGAGATATGTTACTTTGTGACCTACAAAATTAGGACACTGTTTAGATGGGATGCTTAAAAAAATTACCTAAACATGATTTTATAAGTCCTTGCATTTCTAAACCGTTTAATTAGTATGATAGAACAAAATGCTGGTATTACAGAGCCCTAACGTAACCCCAAATCGGATTAAGTATTAACAGTAGCTCGTTATAATAAGCATTATAATGATGGAACTTCACTGATTTCATTCAGGGGAAATTTGCGCAGAATTTACCCCATAAATTATTAAGCTGCATTATGTCATCGTTTTAGACAATGTTTCCCACCGTACACTCATTTCTCCCCATTCAGTGTAATTTCTTGAAAAATCATCGCTTCCGTCCGGGGATTGATTAATGACTTCTAATTTCGTGTGAACCGTGTAAATGTGTAAACCGTGTAATGGATTCTCTGAAACGTCCTCTTTTGAATGTTCTTATATGGCACACCTACTTTTACCACAAGGTTGATTCTGTCAGGTCTTAACTTCAAGTACACAATAAATTTGCTGATCAATGTGTTTTGGTGCAAATATTTATTTCTGTGAATTGACGGCAAATAGATTAGTTATTCGAAACCGCAGACGACTTTTTGACCAGTTGAAACCAGATTAAACGATTCGGCTGGCGTAGATTATGACGTTGAGTTACGTCACAATTTGTGTTTTTCGATAATGATTGTTAAATTGTTTTATGAGCAAGAAATGCGTGTTGTACTGTCAAAAGGGGCTAGCTAACATGGGTGACTTTGAAATGGTGTAATAGGGAACCAGATACGGGTCTGCGACTAAAGGTTGAAACACAAAGAATGTGTCAAATCGCTTTGTGGAATTGACTGACCATAGAGTTGAGTACTGACTATCCGACAATATCACGCAGATCATGAGAGGCTTGCGTTGCGATTGCTCTGAAACTTTTCGCAATGCAGCTGGATTTGACGGTTTTCCATCAACGCATCCTGTATGGCCGGGATATTAATACAAATAAAGAGGAATAAAAACGCATGCAACTAACGTATTCTGTGTGTTACAGATAGATATACAAAATATCACTTCAACAGTGTTATGCTGCGAATACGAAAATATTGCAACACCTTTGTTACGTCACCAGCTGTCACAAATGACATTGTTATGAGAATTAACCCTAATGTAAACCTAACCCAAACTCTAACATTAAACTTAAAACCTAGTTTAACTAAGCTGGGTTTATTCATATTTTGTAACGGTTAATTTTTTTAACATTTGTTAGCGATTAGGTATCACGCAATTTTCTCATTAACGACCATTACCAACACTCGCATTTCTTTCCTTCGCGATAACTACTTGGATCTATATGAACTACGTCACTACGTTACAATTTCATTAGTTTTCTGTCTTAAATTAACTTATTCCAGTACCACAATGCCGAGTGTTATTAATTCGCATGTTTCTTTTTGCAGTCATTTAGTTAGTATGATTCGTCTGAAGAGAAGCTAGATATGAAAATTTAGCGAAAGCTTTCTAAATAAAACTTTTAATTGTGTAAGAACAAGACCATGTCTGTTATTTTTGTTTGCAAGAATGTTTCAGTGATTCTGCTTGACTGAAGTCCGGATTGGTTGACTCCAGTGCTGACCGTTATTGATTTATTTTAATTAACGAAAAAAATTAGCGAAATTAACGAAAACCGTCAGGAATCAGGATTTTAGTCAAACCCCTATGATATAGCATTTTGTTTCATCAAAAGAATTAGCATCCCATATACCTTCGCTGAAACGATATACGGCAAGAATATAATTCCAATTTGATTGACATACCGGGACCTTGTATTGCTTTTACGTATTCCAACCACTTCCTTCCATTCATTGATAAATTTACGAACAAAATTCCAGCCTCGTTAATACGTGTTTCCTATTTAATTCTAATAATGACATCAACGTTTAGACCTTATTGGAAGCAATATACATGCAAGCACTGGCGACAATGCTTTATAGGGCAAACCTAATTTACGGAGTTACGGATTTTGTTTCTTCTTAATACAAATTAGTATTAGTAAATTCAGTATTATTTAGGGAGGAGGGTTAGGGTAGGCTTAGGTAATAGATATTTAGATATTAAATCAGTCTGTCAGTCCGTAACTTACGGAATCCGTAAAAATCACTCCGTAAATCCGTAAATTAGTGAGCAAAATCCGTGAATCCGTAACTCCGTAAATTATGATTGCCAGCTATATATTAACCGCTTGTAGTGGTTGCATATTGCGTTTAAGGCAGCTGTTGATGAATTTCAGGGGAATCCATTCTTGTTGTTAGTTTGGGTTGATTGCTATGGAATTGAGCTTGAGAAAATACGCATTGTAGGAAGAAGGGCTGTTGGATAGTCAACGGTTAATCTTAGCTGTTGAACTCGTTAGTTACCTGTTCATGAAATAATAACCAATTAAACCGATGCTACATTTAAACGATAATATGCAATAAGTAGTGATTAATTGTGACAGGAATGTACTGCCGCTGCGCAATCAACGCTAAATATATTGAGAAGAACGAACTCGTCATTTCAGCGCGAATATTCACGTTGGACCGGGACAAAATTAACTTCAACGTTCAAAAATAGTTTCGTTTCGTCAATTTTGGAAAATACAATAATTTGGCCTGATCCGAAGTAGTATAGAAATAAACATCACCATTAGAAGTATATAATTAACGGTTGACTGATAAGATTTTTTTTATTTTCGGTTCATGAAAATGGCAGAAATCAGCAGTTTTATTTGTAGGAAGGTTAAGGCGATATGGCGATGTGGGTGACGTCATTAATGCATCCTAATGCGTTTTAGTGACGGAGAATTGAAATCCATAGGCCTGGTTCTTTTCGTCCACGCAGGACCATATAATGATTACGTTGAATATACAGACTCGTCACGACTATGAACTTGATAAATGTTGCGAATTAAGAGATCCCATTGATTTGTCTCATGTCCCTTTCAAACTGCGGTAGAGCTACGGTAGAAAAATAGCTTATTTACAAAGTAAAACTACGCAAATGTTAATTTGCAAAGTAGAACTACCGTCGTGCTTATTTGCAAATCAGCGTTTGTGTAGTTTTACTTTGTAAATAGGCAATTCTTCGGTATTTCTACTTCAGACCTACCGTAGTGTGAAAGGGGCTCTAGTATTAGGTCCATTTAACGATTCAGTTGTACTGGTACGGAACCCATGTTGTTGTCATACTGTAATACATCAATCAATTTTAAATAATGCCGAAAATATAGAAGTGAAACTCATTATAATGTAAATCAGATTTATTTGCATTGGGAATTGGTTTCGCTAATTTTTTCCTGGATTGAATCCAAGTCGGACTCGGCATTAGAGCTGTTTAATGATCAACGGTTATTCTTAGCTGTTGAACTCGTTAGTTAACCGTTCATAACATTTTCCCAAATTCGACCGATGCTACATTTCAATATCAGTATTGCCCGATCATCACGACCAAATGCATCGCGCAAATATTCACGTCGGACCGAGACAAAATTAACTTCAACGTTTGAAATTTGGTTTGTTTTGACCCCAATTACCGTATTTTCGCGTATATAAGACGCCGGTTTTGACGATTTGTGTAAAAATATTTTATATAAGACGCCCACGAATATACGACGCACATGGTCTCGCCATCTGCCGAACTGAGCAAACCCTATATTGACTGCATATGACACACTTCGAAAGTACATACCACATGCGGAGTAAGGTTGGCAGGATAAAATTAGAGAGAAAAAAAGCGAATGCAAATCGTGAATATCGACCGTAATATTCGTTCTGGTGAGAAATTTAATTCACCATTTTTGGTTGTTTCAATATAACACATTTTACCGTTCATTCATGTAAAAAATTAATTGGATAAAACGCCCACGAATATAAGACGCACCCCGGGAGCGGGATGAGTAAAATGTTGCATAAGACGGGTCTTATATACGCGAAAATACGGTACTCATATCAAGGTTCATGGTGAACACGGCATATTAAAAATTGAAGTGATCAATTTTGTCAATTTAGAACAATACAATAAAAATAAATATTTTGACCTGGTCCGAAGTATGTATCCAAATAAAAATCACCATTAAATACCGAACAAACAAAAGAATATAATTAACGGTTGATTGGTAAGATTTTGTACCGGTTAACCATTTTTGAAAATGACAGAAACCAACAGCCCCATAGACCACAGCATATGCGATATCAGTGAGGTTTTCTCTATGATTTTAGTTCTAATTTTAACAGCGTTTTTCCATCTCCCACCTTCCATTGAATGTATTTACTTTCAATACGTCAATTGGTGAAGCAAAAGCGAGCCTGACGTGTTCATTGAATGGAAATGCGACCTGTTAAATTTGTCGACTTGTTAATGTCGGAAATATCAACCTTTTTGGAAAAGTGGAAATTGGAGACTTGCAATATTATAGAATTTGATAAACATTTCCTTCAATAACAGGGGCAACTTGCTCAATAGAAATCTCCAGCTATAGACTCAACACGGGATTTCGTTTGACGACCGTTGAATGCTAGATCCGGTCTTTCATTTATTCAATTCGTTTGAATGAGATTTTGCTGAAATTAAATTCCATTTGCGTCACTACTGTAGGATAAGTTCTTCTGAAAGCATTCCTGTCTCAATTCTATTTTATTTTCGATTGTAACGTCGGAGAGTGAGGTCGTTACAAATAAGGGGAGGTTATTTCGAGTTTTAGGTTATTTGAAGCGAAGTTTGTGTATTATAATGTACTATTAGAAATACCCGTTGTTGTCCGGCAGTTGTATTTTTTCTGAAAACCAATTAATGCCCCTTTCACACTACGGTAGAATTGCCGAAGAATTGTCTATTTACAAAGTAAAGCTATGCAAATTCTTATTTGCAAATAAGCACGACGGTAGTTCTATTATGCTAATTAGCATTTACGTAGTTTTACTTTGTAAATAAGCAATTCTTCGTCAATTCTACCGTAGTGTGAAAGGGGCATAAGGCTCTTTGTTCGATTTCTCTTCGTGTGATATTCAAGGATGTCCAATATTCAAATTTGGTCAAGGTCCTTTGAGAATGGCGACGTTGTTAGGAGACAAACAAACATTCAGACAGACGTACAAACTTATATAGAAATGTATGTAATATTATAATCCATTATTTTTCGCAACTGATCTAGTTCGGGATTGGCTTAAGTTGATATTTTGGACAAATAATAATCGTATAAAGATCATGAAAACCTATAATATATGTTACAGTGCGATCGGTGGGAAAAATACTACTGTAGGATACAATATGCACCGAAAAAAACATTGTAAATGCATGAGTTAACGATGACAAATATAAGGCTTGAATACCCATTGATAGCCTTGTAAACATGAAGCATAATTTGGCCTTGATTATTTCACTTTTTTATTCAAACTCACAGTTTAAAACCTAAATTGAGACCTAAATGATACAAAATCCGTATAAAATGCGTGTAAAACGTATACATTATAAAAAAACGCATGCAGTATATATATCTTTAGCTTGCACTTTTATTCTAAATTTTTTTATCAACGGTAACATTTATTTTTGGAAAATCTCGGGCAAAATGATGACTGTTGCGATATATATTATTTCATTCTCGATGTATTTTGGTTCACGTACTCTCTGGTCTGTGAAATATGGAATCTCATGTTAAAGTAAAATAATTTGTTTGTGCATAATTTCATTTTCTCCTTTGTTGTTTTGTAAATCTCGAAAGAATTTTAACTTTGTGATGTATGAATAGGTCTGTTTGTGGATTACCTTATAAGGTATCAGCGGAGGTAATTATATTCGTTAGGCTTATTTTTAAAAACCGCTGAATTTGTTGATTGTATCTATTTCCCACAAAAAAATCTCTTTTTCAAAAACATTCACGCAGCTGTAATTCCGTACGGTTTACAGGCAGTCCCAACCTTACGAAAATAATTGGTTCCTCACGGTCTTTAGTAAGTCACTTAGTTTCGTATTTTTCGTTTCTACGACATATTGGGGAAATAATCAAATCTAAATAAGGAAAATCTCAGTTGATCAAACTTTTGCACACAATAAAAAATATCGTCACCGAGATGGAATTACGCATTGTATTATTTTGTCTGATTCGAAATGTTAAAACTGGATTCGATTTCAATCATTAATGATTCGAAAATATTATCTCTATAAAGGTTTGAATACACGTATGCGGTAAACGCACGCGTGTTTTGGTTTGTTTCATTACAACCGCGCGGATACGTTTGGAATCGAATTACGCGCGGTTGTAATGAAACAAACCAAAAAACGCGTGCGTTCACGCGTACGTGTATTCAAGCCTTAATACTTGCTACGTGTCAGTCTGGCAAGCAGTGTTTCACAGCGTAAACGAAAAAACAATTCGACGACATATTTTTATAAAAAGATCTCACATAAATATTTGTAATTACTTGAATATAATCCGTCACACGGCGTTGATTTTTCAATTTCATCAAAATATCATATTTCGATCCATTTTTACGAAATTAGATATATCTGTTCTAATCCCCGGAACTGATTCCACTGTTTTCGTTCTTTTTCACGCACGTAGGATTCCGACTCCGATCCATTAATTCACGCACGACTGACGCTGGTTCACGCACGACTGACCCTGGTTATGTCTGGTCTCTGGATTCTGCGAAATCGCGTGATTTGATATTTACGATTGAAGTAGAGGTTCAGAGTCAGGTTTTTACTGAGAATCAGCTTCATCAGATGTTTATGTGCAGGGTTAATGAGATGGGGGTGTATTGTAGTATTGTACCCAGGACCGGATGAACAAAGGGGGCCGGCAGGACTGAATTACCCATCAGGCTGAAATTTTCGTTGTTGTTCGATAAAAATTCTATTTTTTAAAACATTTAAAATTGATCAAAAAATTGGGGAATTTTCACGCATCGGAGCGTTTGGTTCTTCATAATATGAATCCTACAATGTTGTCTTATTGTGGCGTAACTGTTGTGTGACGTCATTAATACAACGTGCTATACGGAAAAGGCAATGGGTCCGTGAGAAACTTTGTACCCCCTTCTTCTCAGAGGCCATGTTTTGGGTTGGGCACGTTTCGCCGCAGGATTTGACATCGGCCGTTTGGGCAAGCACCAAGAGCCCCAACCCTAACTATGATCCTAGCCCTAACCTGAACCGAATACTAACCCTTACCGAACCCCTAACTTTAACTAAACCCTGCGCTAACCGAACCTGATTAAGTAGATATTGAAGTTGATCATCAATGCGGGGATACCCTTCCTAACAAGCTTCGGTTATTACAACTATCGAAGCGAGCTAAGGAAGAAGCTTCTAGCATTGACAAAGTAGGGAGGAAATCACTATATCCCACATATTTCTATGCATATGACGTCATCGATTGCGTAATAAAAATCTAGGTCTGCCCACCGGCTCAAGTTATTATATCTCTGCTTTAAAAGAAAGAATGAAAGTGAGTCGTTCTCCGTGTGTGTGATATTCCAATCACGTGTTTGCGAAGTGAAACCAATGTCTTTCAAAATTCGTCAATTTTGACTCGAAGCCAAGTAATGACGTAATATTACGACTAGTTAAAAATAGATGTTTTGTTGTCGATTTTTCGTGGTATCGAAACAGACCCGATCGAACTGGGTGTTTTTTTAAGAATTAGGGTCAGCGTTACGGTATTTTCTCGTATTTTATTTTTAGCATCAGACTTTGCGAAATTCAAATTCAACAACAAAACGGGGAACGGGTTGTGGGGAGAATAGAAAACTTTGTATAATCGGGGATACCGAAACCCCAACCTAACTGAACCCTTTTATCCGTACTTTTTGCATAAGTTAAAACGAATTTTACATATTCATAAAATTGAATAAAAAATTTCCCAGCAATCCTTTGTTTTAGAAATTACCCATTTTTACACCGTTTGAAGCATCTCTATCTCTAAATTTTCCCCTTACATTCCACAACTCAGCAGATGTTTAATCTCTTTCACTTTAGATTTACCTTAATTTTTTATTTATATTTCTTTGGAAATTTGAAGAGAATCACACAATCCCTATTTTTCATTTTGAAAAATAATTTCATGATTTAATAATTCAGAATATATTATTTTGAAATAATTTTCGACATTTTTGTGCTTTTTGCCTCAAATAGTTCGTACAAAATTTATCAAACCCAATTCAAAGTAATTTTTCGCGTTTTAAATAATAAACTATCTTAGTGAATCTCGGATCACCAGACAATGTTAAAATATGGGCATATTTACCATTAAAGCATGAGTAATGATGTTGTGCTTAAAATTGTTCTCAAAGTTACCTGTTATTTTTAATATTTTTTAGTCCAACTTAACGGTTTCCGATCCAAATTCTTTTCAGGTTGCTCGAGTTTATCTCAGGTTACCCGAGTTTCTCTGTAATATACAGAACTGTCAATATTTCATGTTGTTTTTGGGTTTTTGAAGCGAAAAAATGCTGATTTCGAGTTCCCAGTTCTAGCTCGTTACACATGAAAAATATATTTCATCAGTTCCGCAAAGTTCTAGGTAGAAGTAGGAGGTGGATATCTAGATTGAATTATTTTCGTTGTTGTATATCGGTAGGTCTGTCTTGTCAGAGAAGTTTTAAAAGACGTGTTAGTTTTTTTATATACATTTTATTCTAACATCGAGTATTGTTATGTGTTTTGTGTTCAACTGTGACACATTTTTTCATTTCCCGGTTTGGCAAGGAAGATTTCAAAGATAATCTGAAAGAGCGAGAATTCTCACTCCTGCAATCTCATACTACATTATTAATACTACTGGCAGGGCATCTGTTTTGTGACGTAATCATGCAATGACGTCAGAATAAAGAAATTTTCTGCCAGCTGACAAAAAAAAATAAACTTTGCGTGAATTGAGCGATGCGATGGATTGGCGCGAAAAAGAACGTGTCGTATTTTCTGTAATTTTCGAGAGAAAAAAATCCGTATGTACGTAATTTCATAGAATAAATTTAGGGATCTCAATATCCACTATATTCCACAGCTATTAGATAATGCTAATAACCGGATCAGCGAACTTACGATTTTTTAGCGAACTGGTGCAACCTGCCTTAACTCAATCAATTTTCGCAGCTTCCATTGGACCTTATACTGCAGAATCTGTTGTATTAATACATTCAAAAACTGAGACGTTCTGTTTCTATATTCTCGTCCTATTATATTACACTGTACGGTACGAACTAGCCCGCGTTTTAGATCTATCTTTGATTGTATTGGTTCAACTTGTTGCCAAGGTAACGTCTTTCATCACCTATTTTTATATTGTTAAGTCATAATGACTTGTACACTTTAGTGAATATTGTCTGGCGTTTAGGTTTCTCTAAACGCTGGTTACGACGACTTTAAAAAATGTCTATGACGTCATTTTACTTTTTTGTTTGTTGCTGAATGGAGTCCACACTTGTATTCAACGTGTACACTAAAATATTACAATAAAAATTGATCGATTCATGTTCGCGATATCAGTGAAAATAATGTTACTTGGTGTTCAATATGAAAAAATCCCTCCCGAAGCAACACCTGACTTAACGTCTGTTCGTTTTTTCCATTCCACTGTTTTTTAATCAATTTACATCTTAATTCTGAAACACTATCTAAATTAATCCGTTCTCTTTGCAATGTATTGCCTTGGATTAGTTTTAATTTGAAATTACTACTTACTCACTACCGCACTTTTTATCTAGTAACATACAACTCATTCAGTGGCTTAATTTCAAGACGAATTGTCCGTGTAACAAGGCAGACTGATTTCACCAACGCTTCTCTGCGTCTTCGTAAATTCGTTTCCACTTGATCCAAACCAACGAATTCTACCGAATTCCAAACTTGAAATTTTTCTTTTGTTTTCATGGTATAGTTGGTTTTACGTTGGTTCTGCTTTCGTTTTTATAGGTG
>JAUELA010095961.1:0-10102 GCA_031471845.1 Boltenia villosa | reverse complement strand
GATGTCAAAGATGTATCAAGAGGTATTAAACATTTAAAACGTTAATTTGAACTAATTAAACACACTAAAAAGAAAAAAATGCAGGATGAGATATTTCATTATAATTCCAACAGCCTCATTGTGTATTATAAGAATTATATTCACGTAACTCCTCCTGTGTTAGTTCTTGGATAGATCAATATTCAAACAATTCTACATCTTAGAACCACAATATGTGAACGAAGGGCAATACGTTGTTCCCAATCTCCCAACCAACAACCAGGCACAAGTATATGAACAACCGATGATGCTCTCAACAGATGATGCTCAGAAAGTGGAAGCAGCTTACGAATCTTACAACGCTTGACAAACTATTTGGTGAGACTTGTTATTCAAAAAGTTATTTGAAAAGTTTTATGAAAAGTTTTTTTTTTATTCTTACATCCCAAGTTATAACTGAAAAAGTCTTGTATTATAATTATTATTATTTTTTCTAGTACCGAATGAAAAGATGCGGAACTTTTCGTTCGATTGAAGTTGCTCACACAGTTCTCATTTTTTTATTTTTTTATTTGTTTATTATTTAAATATATACATGATTTGAAGCGGTTGGGAACAATAGATCTTAATAACTGTTGTTCTTGACTCGGTCCCTGAAATTTTAGTTCCCAGCAAGAGAAAAAAATTGTTCCTCCAAGGAGAATAACTTTAGTATGTTCAATCATTTATTTTGCTTAATTCAAATAAAACATTGTTTATGGAACGTATGGTGTGATTGTACTGAGAAGCAATCTGAACATCTTGTAGATACTAAGGAAGCACAAAGTTCTTCTGTGGTTTTTATTGATCGTTTATTATAACCGAAAGTTAATAGCAAAATTCCACTGATTAAATAATAGTTCAATACATTCTAGTGCAGGGGTTCTTACTCTTTTTCCTGCCATGACCCATTGTCGCTCTACATGATGACACACACGGTGACTCACGAACACTTTCTTCAAAAATTCACCATTTTTACATAGTATAACTAATGTTCACTCCACTTTAAATTTTGTACCAAGTAAAGTACTGTCAAATAATTAATTTAATTTAAAGATCAAAAAGTGCTTCAACTGTTAATTTATTCCTTTCAATCAATGAGATCGATGTTCCTGTTTTTTATCAACCGATTGGTGAATCCGCGGCTTCAGAATCTATAATGCCAACCTCATTCTTGAACTTTCGCGTAAAAGGGTTGTTCGATCCAGGAGGAAAATTGTGGCCCTCCTCAAGATAGTTCGAGAATTTCATTTCCAGTTCTGACAAATGTTCTGTAATATTTTGAATTAAGCCTCCCGACGAAACTGCATCATGAAGCTTCTAGTCAAGTAATCTGAAGTTGGCCATATTTCCCTTGAGTACTACTCGTTTTCCCCACATAGGTAGCTTATTCATGAAGTCATTAACTTTCTGAAAACAGAAAATTCGACTGGCATTTGATCCTTGCAATGACAAATGAAGACCATTAAACAGTCCAAAGATATCAGCCAGTACAGCATGAGACATTCTTCATCCACAAACTCTTCTGCCGCTTTGTGATCAGCATCCCGCAAAAACATTAGCAATTTCATTGGACAAATTCACGACTCTATCCAAGACACGATCCCGAGAAAGCCATCTGACTTCAGTATGGTACAATGACACAGTGTTCTGATCCTAGTTCCTCGCAAAAGGCTTTAAAAAAGGCCGTGAAATTTATTCACAGTACTACAGTGGACAATACTTCCTTCAAGGAGTCAGGTAAGGTTTTTGAGTGGCGAAGTGCGTGGCGATGGATAACGTAATGAATAGTAACAATGTCTGGGACAAGCTCTTTGACTAAATTCACGAAACCTGACTTGCATCCTAACATAGAAGGAGCTCCGTCGGTACATAAAGAACCAATTTTATACCAATGGATGCCATGTGTTTTCAAGAAGTCATTTAACAATCCAAACACATCAACAGCTTTTGTAGCGAACAAAAACAAGTAACTGACTCATGTTGCTGACATCCGTTGATTCGTTCACCTGTAAACTAACACGAACTGGGCTGCTCTTGATTACAGTTAGAATTTGTGCAAAGACATCGTCGCTCATGTCATTAATTCTGGGAGCAATAACATCATTTGATAATGGAACATCTTTGAGTTTCCTTGAAGCTTCTTCCCCCAGGACCAGTTTCGGCATTTTCAGTGCGGCATGCATTGAGCCTTTACTGGGCCTTTGACCCTTGTGAAACCGTACTTTACGTAATCTTCATTCCAGCCTCTCTTTGTTTTCTTTGCCATTATGGGTTGTAACAAGTCTAAACTAATAATAATTGAGCTTTATATTAGTATTTGTACTACTAGATTAAAAAGAAAGCCAATAAGTATTCTGTTGAAGAACAAAGAAGTTAAAAATTTAGTTTAAAGTTAGTTTTTCTTTAATTAATTAGTTAGGTTTGCAAAGTAAATAATTTTTCCTGATATGGACGAAATCAGACTTTAGATTGGCAATGCCAAACACCAGCGCTCAAGACATAGGCCTAGCTAATGCGCTATGTTATTATGTACTACTAGGCTACTGAGTTTCTTATTTTTTTTTTTTTTTTTTTTTTTAGTGGGTCATAAAGAGTTATCCTAACGTTTCATGAAGCAACAAAAATATTGATTAATCCTAATCATCAACCTAAATCTGCGCCTAACACATACAAACTAACCCATTCCTTCGCTAGGCTAGCAGCTGTACCGACGCAACCATTACGCAATAACAAGTAACGTAGCACACAATTTACACAAGTTGGCGCACGCACATTATGAATTCTGAAGGGTCATAATTAAAACATATTAATAAACGCAAATCTTGAAAAGTAGAAAATCTTACATATTGTAAGTCGTAACAATTAGTCTCGTCCAGGGTAATGTATTTTAGTTGGATTAGTCACTCTTTTATTAGTTAAGTAATAAAAACTACTCGAGTGTTCGTGACCCACCAAAATTCTTTCTGTGACCCACCTGGTGGGTCATGACCCATAGATTAAGAACTCCTGTTCTAGTGAATCTGCTGCATGCTATAGGATAGATGGATTTAATTGACGTGATTTAAATCAAATATTAAATCAATGCAAGAATATTGTTTAATTAATCGATATTGCTACTTAGATTTATTCTGCTTGAGTGAAATCCTGACCATCCTGACTGCAGTGTTCCTAGAAAATTATTATCGCATTTCGGAGACTGCCTTGGCGTTAATCTAAATACATTCTAATATTGTATCGGTTGCGGTTACGTTAGGGGGAGAGTTAAAGCTAGGTATTAAATATTATTTTTTTGTATTTTATTTTTTGTTTCGTGATGATGTCATGAGATAAGAATTTTTTTCTTCGGATGGGGTGGTGCAAAACCCATGCAAGTCAGGCAGGTCAGGCCGGTCAGGCCGGTCAAGCAGTCAGGATTATAGTCTATTACTTACGTATCTGATCTTGTTTTTTTTTGGTTGTCAAGTTTTATAGACAGTCATGCATTGCTTGTGAAAGTGTGACCAGGACCTGATTCGTTGCGTTGTCTATAATGAATAATTTGAAACTAATTCTCATCACCAAAAACTTTTACTGCATTCTACAAGAGACTCTTATCTTGATTATACTTTATTAAACACATTTCCATTTCTGAATGCATATATTTTGATGTTTTCCAACAGCTGCACTCTTTTTCCTCCTTTGCCAATGTAGTGTCACTTCCTTAACAAAAATAAAGATTGAAGTTTTGAGAGTAAATTTTTATTTTAAAATCTAAATCATATCGTGGATATAAAATCACAAGTTTCAAATATTCCAGGAAATATTCAATTTTAAATCGGATATCATCATTTAACCCGCAATAAAAATTATTTGGTTTCTGTAACTTTGTTCGTTTGCTTTTTTAAGGATGTTAACACCATCGACTACTGAGCTGATTTAGGCTATGTGATGTATGGAAGTTGTCGGAACTGTATGAATACCTTGGAAGTTTGTCAGAGATGTGTGATACGGTACCAAGATAAATTCATTTCATATCTAATCCCAGAGAAATCAATCGTTCTAATTATTAATATTCGCTTTCTGAGCTTTTTGACGAGCAATTTTAATGTATGTGCATGAGACTGTAGCGATTACGACTCGATACGACCTATGTTCATCGAGTAAGCTACCGCCCAAATGATATCTTTCTGAAGGATATCGAAATTGGGATATATGAATATGATCGCAGCATTAGCGCCATATTGAGGCAAAATCTAAACATGGAAAGATGTTTCATTCGTGATAGACTTCTATATGACTATGGAACATAGCCCTATTCACATCACGGACAAACCTAAAAGACATTAATTATATATTCATCACCTTTTAAACGCAACATTTTCTTGTTGCTGGGCCTCCACACAATGTTATATCTGGACGGTACGATCCTTGACAATAGTTCGTTTCATGTTTACATTCTCCTACAAGAGCAGTACAAACACTATCACTCCAAACATATATGCTCTCCTGGACTAAGCCTGAAAAGACAAATCAACTTCATACAAGTACATGCGTAGCCTAAATAGTCTTCAAATGAATAAAATTGCATCCAAAACTGCCTCTTACATGTCCAATCACAAGGGAGACAGTAGCGAATTTTCTCTTCACTTGAAGTATTTTCACAGAGTCCTAGTACATATCCTGCATAACATTTGACTGCTATCCATTCGGCACACGCTCCTCCTCTCTCTTTACATTTGGTATTGTCCAGCTTTTTCTTTTCTACATAAATGCGGGGATAATTGTCTCAGGTATGGATTGATGAAGACATTTCGTGGCTAATATCATTCTAATTAGTGACAATGACTCCATTGAAAAACGTGGGGTTAAATGAAAGCATTAAGTCAGTATAAACGGAATATTTTTGACTATTTGGCTTTGTTTGTTAAACAAAAATAACGTGCTCGATTTTCACAATTTTCTCTCCTCTTTTTTTCATCTCACACTACTCGCAAAGAGCGATAGGGGAGTGAAAAATCTCTCGAAATAGTTGTTCGAGATAACAGGACAACCTCGCTTTCTTCATAAACGAAGTTATTTCAATTTGACCGTCGAACAGAGCACATCTATGTAGTATATGATGAACTAGAGAAAAAACACGCTCCGGAATGTTATTATATGGCCCTTGGCGTTATGGCGTTCTTACATTTCATTTTTTATAATGTATTTTAAAATAATAATTTCGTACCCGGTTGTTGCTTTTTCGATGTCGTCTGCAGGTCAACTGTAAATGAAAGAGAACCCAATAAAAATTGTCAGTTCTTGCAGTAGATTGACTTCCTGTCTGATCTTTCCCCAGGAGTATACATATATTTTGATCTGGCAATTTCAGTGTCATATATATTCTACGTTAATAACAACGGTGACCCAAATTTTACTATATATTGTTGTCCCAGCCTTGAAATTCTAATTCTTGCAAAATCGTATAATTTGTTTGAAATGTATTAAATTTGATAAATCAAAAATTTTCTCACCACTTTTCTCATTTATAAGTTTCTTCTTCTCATCATCATCGTCATCACCTTTTCCCTTTTTGTCTCCTAATCCTTTTCCTAAGAAATATAAATAATTTCAACTTCTTAATATATATTACAATAGCACAGGTAGCCGGCGTTGTTGCTTAGTTGCATTTTTTCAGATTGAAATATATTACCCAGGAGTGGCCAGTAGAGCGCCAGACCATGGTTTTCTTTGGTCCTGAATTATTCTGGGATGTATGTGGACCTTCGTGCCAAATTTAGGAAAGATCCGTTGGAAAATAGCGACGTTGGTTCAAGGAAATGAAACAAATTTTCGCACTTATCATATAGAGAATAGGATACACGTCAAAATCGGGCAATACATTTCCCCAGTTTCTAAATCAATCCGACCATCCGACGCTCATCCGTCCATCTTTTCTCCCAGCTTTTCTGTATGTAGCTGGGTTGTTTAAAGTCAATGAAATAACCACAAGCAAATGAAACAGTAAAATAAAACATAACTATTAATTGGACGAAAAAAACATTGTTAACATACCTCGATTAGGAAAAAAAAATAAGGTCGCTTGCAAGGACCACAACCTAAATTAAAATGAAGATTAGTAGCTCAAGAACATTGTTAACAATGTAATTAATTAAGTACATTTGTCATTTATCTGTATTTAGAAAACCGTTTCTGTACCATCTTATCACAAACTGTTCCATAACACCGGGTACTGCAGCGAGTTGGGTACGTTTCGCCAACGGGCTGATCTGACACCGGTCGTTTGGACAACGCCTAACCCAAAACTAGCCATAGACATAACCCTAACTATAATCTTAGCCCTGACTCCTTCCATAACCCACATTACAGTTTGGGTCGATAAACAGATTTAATGAATTAATTTTTTAACAGAAAGTCTTGCGGTGAAACGTCCCGTTCCTTGCTTTGCTACAATTGTTTCTATCTACTTCTACTTCACCGTAAATTTCTTTCCAAGATTCGAGAGATGAATAAAACTCAATATTATAGCGAAAATTGAGACTGCCCAACAATTCGAGGACCTTCAACTTTCCAGATTTCCTCTAGAAATTCACTGAAACTACCAATCATGATCAGGATATTCAGGAACATTCAATGGCTAAGATCCGCATAATTTCTTTGTTATAACTCATTAATTAATTAATTCCACTCATTAATTATGAATCTGATCATCTTATGATATGAGTAAGACCAATCACACTTTAGTGTGCAGTGTACGTACATGCAACAAAAACCTGATGGAATTTATTAAAATACCTTCTTACCTTCCGTTCAATAAATGTGAAGCATAACGACCAAGCATGTTTCCGAATCGTCTCTTGTCAATGTGTAAAATACAGATTATATTGATATAGCTTTATAAAGTAGATAAATAATTAAGTATATATATGTTCAATATAAATTTACTCTCATGAGTTTACTACCAAGCAATGCAATACAAAATAATTTGCCTGCCTCCAGCCCTAGAAATTTTGCAGATCTAAATTTATTTTTTCACTAGTATATTACGCATACGGTGAGGACGAAATACCAATACAGCTATATTGGATTAGATTTGCTCTGCGTTGTTTCCATATGCGAAGCACAATGGCCTCATTGTGCATTCAAATCCCAATTGCGTATTTCCCTTTCATACAATTCACAAAGTTTATTGGATTATTGTTCTTGGATTCCAAAAGAACTTATGCGAATTCATACTAGCGCAAAGTTATTTGAATATGATGTTTGGTTTTGTGAATTTAATCTGAACTGAAACCTTCAAACTCTCAAAAACTATTCAATTAAATGTCAAATGAGAGACATTTACAATCTTAGAATTCAGGTGTATGATAATTTTCAGAAAAATTTAGGTACGTTGAAATATGCATAAGTAAGTTTATTTTCATGTATTACACTTGAAACCAATAGATAGATAAAAAGTAATACTTTGAAAGACGTTATTTAATGCCGAATCGAAACATATCATCAATAAAACAATTATTCTAGGTATACCACAATGCATTAAGGCGCGTATGAACAACTATTTTTCACTATTTTTCTTTGTTTGTTTTAAAAAATAACGGGCACGATTTTTACAATTCTTCCTCCTATCTGCTCCTCTTAACCTCATCTCCTACTATTCGGAAAGTGCGCCAAGAGCATTTTCGCTAGGGAAGCGAAAAATCTCTCGAAAATCGCGGAAAAAATTACAACCTCGTTCTCTCAAATGAAGTCATTTCAATTTGACTGTCGAGCAGAACACATCCAATTAATATTTATCGGCTATGAAATTGCAAGGATACAACCATTTTGTTACAGTTCAAATATTTCAGGTACCGCATTCTCCGGATTTTTTGAAATTAGGATTAGTGCCGTTAGGCCTATTTAATACATGCAAACACGATTGATTGTTTCATTGGAATTATCAATGATCTCGCTTGTCATCGCAACAACCAGTAAGATAGATGCATTCGATTTCTCTCGATTTTAAATATAGTAGGAAAAAAACACGATCCGGAGTGTAATTTCGAGATTTTGTTATTTCCTTCTTTATTCGCGCCTTTACTCCGTTAGAAACTCGAGAATCCGAACAATCATTAACTTCAAATCCATTCAATGCTAAAATAAATTAAAAAATATATATAATGTGGAACTAATCTAAATAGAAAATGGTGTATCACAAATCACGAATGCTTCCGTATTCTATACAGTATAGACGAACAAAAACAGTCAACCATACTACTCAACCTAACCCAAACTTATTTGGAGGGCAATTTTTATGAGACAATTGTCGTAGGAAAGTCGAATGCTAACATTAATGTCTACAACCCTTCAACTCAATTAAATTATTACATCGAGAGAATCAAATCTTTGCAAAGTAATCACTAGCCTCGGACGAAAGTTCAATGTCGGATTTCAATCAGCCTGTCAGATATGAAGTAGGTAATGCAGGTTGATTATTATCTTTCATAATTGAATCGAGTTCACGAATAGCTGAATCAAATATCTTCCTTCTCTCTTCATCGAATGGATCAAATTCCATTTTTCTTGATTTTCGCTTGTACTTTCCAACCAAATCCAAATTCACACACATCAATTTCTTTTCTATTTCTTCTTCATTAAATTTGAGGACAGATATTGGTAAAAAATTCACAATTCTTCTTAGTTGTGATATTGGGTCGCGCGCTATATCCTCGAAATACACGATCAAAACTGAATTTAGCTTTTTAAACAGCAGTTTTGGAACTCCCGTCCACTCTGCTGATATCGACTTCGACGCGAATCTTCGAAATTCTGCAAATATACTTTCGTTGAGTATGAGAATTTTAGTTGGTGCCACGTTGTATTTAATGCCTAATATTCTATATATATATATTCAAAATTTTTCTAAACATCAGTGGTTACCTTCGGATTGATATAATTTCGAATCAACCACTCCAATATGACTTTTTGTTTTTACTCTTGCAAAATCAGCTATCATCGCGTCATACAGGTTGCGCACCAGCAGAATTGCCGATTTGTATTCATCCTTGAGTATTAGCTTGCGGAGATGATGCTTGATTACTATAGTTGTCCCAGACAAGGGATTTTCTTTTTCCCCGATGAATCCTGAGAGAACAACGGAAACGTTGAAAGGGATAAATTGACTCAGGTAAATCAAGCTTTCGACAACAGCTGACAGCCTAACCATGGGTCCCCTGATCAGTTCTACTCAAATTTATTTTCAAATTATTTGCGTGTGGAGAATTCTCCAAGACCGCAATTGTTCAATTCTACAATGTTTTGAAGTGAATATTTATTAAAAATATATATATATTTCAACCCCCATTTCAAGTTACCTCCCCGGTAATCTATAATCAAATTCCAATCACTCCGGGGTTCATGCTTGTGGGGGTATTAAGGCGTTCATGACATCATTGATCTCGTAGGTTTGGCATATAGTGAATATGGGACGATGAACAACAAACTTATAATGTTCGAAAGTTACTATTTAGGGATTAAATTGTTCAATCACTTTAGAGACAAGCATAAAGCTGAAATTTTACGCAATTGTGTTGACATGAACGAAATAAAGAAAACTAGGGAATAATGAAATATCAAAATTCAATCACCATGTTGCGACATAAAGTAATGATTTAATTGCCGCCTTATGTACCTTCATTATATAGACCATCGTCATCATTGTTAATACACCCTGTATAAATCCCTGTCACAGTCTCTATGAGATGTCGTGTCCATGTATTACCGGAACCAGGAAAGCTGGTTAAGAGCGTCAAAGGCCCGTTGTTTAAAAACTTCTTCGGCCCACAGTTGTCATCTTGTGCCAACGTTCTATAGAGAGCGAAAAGCTTCTCATCCTTCATGTTAGATGTTTCTTGAACCTCATTCGAAAATAAATGCATTGTGTTGTACATGGCTTAAGCTGATTCAAATCTGAAAAAAACATTAAATTTTAACTTCAATTCAGTGATGATAATTAATATAATATTACTAAGCACGTAATCTGTAGTTGTAGTCAAGGCTGTAATGTCTGTAAAATTAAAGAAAAAGTTTGGTCCATTCAGGTGTTCCTAATTTCCATAAT
>JAUELA010095850.1:0-10105 GCA_031471845.1 Boltenia villosa | reverse complement strand
GATCCGTGGATAATGCAGTCTTTGTAATATCCTATTTCATGTTTATTGGCTTCAGAGTCCTATTTGACAGGACCCGCGATCTGTTTTTATTGAGAAAATAAATTTTCCGAAATGAACCTTTATGACTTCAAAGTTGTTTATCTGATGTCATGGGAAGAGCAGAAATCCAGTTTATTTTCTCCCAACATGTTGAAGTATTTCATGGTGTGTACAGGCAGTCCCCTACTTTCAAAGACTTGAGGTTCAGAAACTGCAGATGAAAATTATTTCAGGATGAAAAATAATAGGAAAACCAAGTCAAGTAAAAATCCGTGGTCTGCAACAGATGGTGTCTGTGTTCTCCTGCTTGGAAACCCAGAGTGTTGTTATCAACATCAGTAACATCAGCTGTGATTTAAGTCATTTTTACTTGATTATTCCCTCAACATTTCTCAGAAACAGAAAGGTAGTGAAGGTGCTGGTGGTAGAAGCAGAAGTAAACGGTGTGAAATTACAGTGGAAATCAAAGTAATTAAATTAAATATGATGATATAATATATATATAACTGCACTGAATATTTAGAGAAAAAAATTTCATGTATTAGATGAAGATGAAAGATTATTTGTGGATTAAGGATGTCGTAAAATACATTTTTTTCTCTCCGTGTACTATTTTTGTTGCTTAATCTCACCGAGCTAAAAGTTTTATTTTGTAGCTTTCGCAGATCATAACCTCCACCCAGTAAACGTAACACACATTCAACTGCTGCAAACACACGTATATGAAAGATTTACATATCATTTATTGACAGAGGAACAATATAATAGTGATAAAATTTTAAATCTGTGGAGACAAACAATAATAATAAAAAACAAATTTACTACCCCAAAATCGCAAGAAAGTAATAAAATTATAGTTTATTAATTAAACTAAATATGATGATATAATATATATCAGCATTGGATATTTAGAGAAAAAATTTACATAAAAAAATTGATGTGTTAAATGAAAGGTTATTATTTGAGTTTTTTTTGCGATTTGGGAGTGTGTTTTATTACTATTTTTGTTGCTTCATCTCTGAATTTACAATTTATTCTCAGTATCCAAAGTTCATTTTTTTCAAAGTATTATAAGACATACTCTATTAGCTCAGAGCTAAAATTTTGATTTCCTAAGCTTTCGCTAGGTTATAAGGTCTGCCTTCATCTTCGAGCGAAACATAATTAATTGCTTGTTAGCAAGAAGGATGTGCAACATATATTTTACATGACAAGCCATTTATTATTTTTGAAAATTTATGATATTTCATTTTGAAAGAATTTTGCTATATAGCCAAATTAAAAAAGGAGAAAGAACTGGAATTAAATTAGTTTTAACCATAGAAATGTTGTCACAATACAGCTAAAGGAAGTGATCGAGTCAATTATAACCTCATATGAATTGCACGAACTACATGTATTAATATAACCTACAGGCATGTAAACAAATGGTCATTTCGAGTAATTTTTTTTTAAATAATTTTTTCTACCTTCAATAATATCTGTTTACACAAACAGCAACATTGACTTCAGCAATAATAAAATATTCTAGTTCAGTGATTCTCAACCTGGGGGGTCGCAGAGGGTTTCTAGGGGGCTCACAAAACAAGCCTAGCTGCAGCTGCAGGCACAATTCTCTATTAGTCGTTGTCATTCGAGATTTGTGTTATTGAGTACTTTGTAATCAACTAGTTTTAATGTATAAACGATGATGAACCTAAGTATTGTGTTTTACTATGTTTTTGATCTAACGAGTTGGATTAATTGTCTTTTACGTGGTTTAAATTAAATCCTTTTTCAACTCAATGAATTGATAGGGGGTCGTTGTTGTTTCCGGGGAGCAAAAGGGGGCTCTAAGTCCAAAGGGGTTCGGAACCTGTGTTCTAGTCTATAATCTAAAATGTCAATGTTAACATAAACAATAAATAAATAAATAAATAAACAAAAGTTTGATTAAATAAATTTTAAAATAAATACCGCAATTTTCCGTGTATAATACGCACCTTTTTATTTGTCACCAAAATATAAAAATTTAAAATTCCTTATACCCTTACTACATACGCACCCCAAAAAGACTAAGATTTTGAAAATAATGTGTATTATACACGGTGAATTACGGTAAATAAAAATTAGATGGAGTATTCAAACATATTACCTTTCTTGTAGAGAATTTCTCATTGGCAAGAATGGAAATATTTGAGTGAACATTTCAAATATTTATTTAAAAAAAATATATTTTATCTCATCTCATTAATTTTCCTTTTCCATTTTCATCATTTCAAATCTTTAGATTTAGGTTGAACGCGATTAAATCGAGATGTGAATTATTTATAATCTGACCTTTGAATAATTCCCATCAAGCTATTTGGAGCGTGCTTCTGTGATCCCAGAGGAATAATTATGTCTGCCTTGCGACGTTTGGGGTCAGGTTCTGATTATTTTGAGGTAAAATCAAATGAAGATGACAAAAAATAGAGATAAAATTGAGTTTCCAATTATTTCTTTTCGCTGTGTGGAAGTTTTATTTTGATTTCGTTTGAGTTATTTTTTTTTTAATTCAAGCTCTCTCAATTATGTTTTGACGCAGATAAAATGTTTGAAATGAACGTGTAACATTGCATGGAATTCATGGTATTTATGTTTAAGCTGTTAGGACAGTGATAAAGAATTAATGGAATTGAAGGAATAATTATTAATTGCAGGATCTATTAGATCTAGCTTCTCTCGAAACTGTAAAAAGGTCTCTTAGGACGTTTTTTTGCACAGAAAATTTCTTAAAAGGAAAGTATAAACATTGCCACTAATTGCATCATTAAATATTTATGCACGAACTATGTAAGGAATAGGGAAAGTTATGTTGAGCATCCTAATGATTAGATTTAAGACATTTGAAAAGTTCGCAGAAATGAAACAGATCAAGATCTTCTGGCAAATATTTTGCAAATGATAGCTAAATGTTAAGGAAGGTATTAGTGGGTGTTGCAATGCAATGCTTCCTGTGCTAACATATCTGTAAAGGAAAAAGTATGAGGCAATAACATACCATTCTTATGTATAATTGCTACTTTTTTTCTGTATTTTATATTATACATAATTCAGGGCACAATAGAGGAATTACTGTTGTTTGGCCTGTCAAATTATTTGCCTTAAAAACACTGCATAAATGCGAAGAGGCGCCAAGTGCGAGAAGTGGCGTGCAGAGAGAGAATGGTATTTTCCTTTATAATGCCTCTTGTTACAACTACAAGAGGTAAATTGAGGACGTTCATTGTATGAAAAGCGAACTTTTACAATTGAGTTATTTTGTGTCGCGACTAATTTTGCATTGAAAACACAACTAATTCCTGCCATTTTATAGCCGGTCATTTTGACCGGCGTCAAATTTTGATCACTGTCAAAGCCTTCAAATTGCCAGTCATTTGACTGATGACTGGCCCTTATTTTGTGCCCTGATAATTTTATTTTCTGCAAAAAAGGGATGCATATAAAAACAAAGGAAAGTAAGTTTAAATATTCCATGATAATATAATATAAATATCTGATTTTTTTCTTGAGTGATAATACAATAATCATCCATATTTCTACTTTGTCCTATGCTAATATGTATAAATACCTCATTTGAATAGGCAAATTTTAGTACAAAGTACGCCAAAACATTTTTACATGTTTTTAAATGCATCACGAGAAAATAAGTTTGGAAACCACTGTTCTATACCATCGTTATCATAAGATTAAAAAGAGAGAACATTATTTTATTTATTATTATTTTTTTAAATTCAATTTAATTTATATCTGGTACTAAAAAAATGCTCTCAAGATGTTACTTGGTAATAAAAAAAAGTAAAAAAAGAGAGAACGTATAAAGTTATAACTTAGTTGCAGTGAATACCTTGAGAAATATGTTACTGGTGTCAATAAAATGTATTTGCGGCGCGGTGGTCTAGCGGTTAGCGTCTGTGACTTCGGATCATAATAGTATGGGTTCAAATCTACCTGCCGCGCGATATCCTTCAGCAAGATATCATTCGTCCAGCTGGGCGGTAGCTGACTCGAAGACCGTATTGCTACCGTCTCACCAATTATGAATTATGAATAATAATGTTGATTAATTGTGTCAAATAAAAGCATTCTTTCTTTCTATTGTTAAGAGATTGATAGACAAGATGAGGTAGATTCGTGATGTATATATTTCCGGTTACAGAGTGGAAAAGAATAAAAAATGACATGGATAATGAAATGAAAAATTATTTTTTGTAAATAATTTGATCCATGTCCCGCTTTCATTTTGATTTTATTTGCTCAGGTGACATTAAACATTCTATTGTGTCATATTGAAAATTGATAATCTGATTTCATTATGGTGACAGCTGCAAATAACAACTTCAAAGGAATTTTTCCAATTATTGGCTTGATGAAAGGTTATGGCAAATTAACTAAATTGACCGGAGATGATTTGATTTCATATTTGCAAAACCTATAAACTTGAACTTCAAAAGCTTTTTTCGAAATGTTAAATCTGTTGAAAAATTATGAAAAGGGAGAAATGCAAAGAGAAAATTGACTGTGAATAATTTGATTATAATTTTCAAAATGAAAATGAGGTAAAGCCAGCTATAGAAAATTGAAAAGTGTAGTGTATAGAAGACTCTATATATATTCTTACCGTTGAAATCCAATTATGAATTGCCAAATTCATCTCATCAATAAAAAATATATGTCAGCCATTATTCTTTCTTTCTTTGTGTATCAAATCTATTTTTTTATCAATAACAATGATTATGTATTTTTGCAATAGGTATTCTTAGTTTTTGTTCGAAAGCAGCACAGAGACAAATTAACATTCATATGGTCCAGTTCTCTGTAGGTAAAGTTTCCCCACCCTTGATGTGGACGGTGATAGAAAAAAGTTACAACTTTAGTTACAGAATAAGAAGGATTAGGTATAGTATTGGGGAGTTAAGGTTGTGAGGTTAAGATTAGGGATTTCCTTTTGAGTTTGTTCTTTTCGTTACTTTACTTTTTTCTACAACCATGTAGACAGACATATTGTGACAGTGAGAACAGATAGAAGATACAATGTTAAATAGAAAATATCACAATGGAAAGCTATAAGAAGAACCGTGTATAAAAATGAAAGATTATTTCAATTTTCAGTAAATTAATCTGTTCCTCAGCCGTAACCCAAGGAAATAATTTAATCAAGTTAAAATATATAATATGACAGATATATTGCGTTTCACAACAATAACAAACCTAAGAATGTACATTGTACAGTGAAATCAATAGGAATATAATAATAATATCACAAAAAATTAGACAAAAGAAAAAGTAAGCTATTCAGAATACATTGGAGAAATTTCTAAAGACCACTATGTATTGGCTTGTGAGAAGCAATTTATAATGTGTTTTTTTTAATCCTGAGAAGGACATCTCTTTGATATTCATTGGTATATCATTCCAGATCTCTACACCAACATATTTAAGACTTTTTTGTAAATGATGTATGGTGGTGAAATGAAAAATATAAGTGGGGAAAATAATTGGCATTTGATTCAAAACAAGTACAAGTTCTAACGACACTGAAATGCCGATAACTATAACGACATCGAAAATGCAACATCATGGGAGTTATTGAACTCTAGAAGTTAAAAATAAATTTTAACCTATAACCTATTCCCTCGGGGCTGGTCAAGTGAGAATGAGTTCAAAGATATAATGTAAGCTATCAAGAAGATTGCTATAATTTACAAAAATAATAAGAAATAGTTTAGTTTGCACTCGGCAGAACACATTTTATTCTATAAATTTTACTCTGCAAGTGAATAGTGTAAGTGAAGAAATGTAGCGGTTGTGTATCTGTGTGAATTAGGATAATTTATGTTTGGTGTTAGGTATGTAACAGTGTTTTTTTCAGGAGAATGCCACAGTAAATGACTGAGGCGAAAATTTGGCTCTAACGACAATCCTAATTTTTGACTTGCTTGTTTAAATACATCTATACAAGTTCTAACAGTGACATATAATACTTAATTTAATTGCCTCAAACTCTTAATCATAAACCTTATTTTTAACCATCAAGCAGAATATATATTTCTCTTCTATCTTAAAACAAAATCATGTTTCGGAGCGGTTTTAACGAGAAGAAATTAAAGGTGAACCTCAAACTTGCCATAAATATGTAGCTTTCTTATGGATTCCATTGCCTTACATTGATTCATAACTGGATAGAAGCACAGAGGAAGGATAAACAGTTTCCTGCGTTTTAAACATGGTATGGTTTTTGCACGCGATAGAATAAAATTTTATTTTGTAAGTAAATACAATTTTTCTCACCGTTGTACAATTTTTGTGGCTTGAAGTTTAAATTCCCAGCTAAAAGTTTGATTTTGTAGCTTTCGCTAGATTACAACCTCCACCTTCATCTTCAATATTAATTAAACTAAATATGATGATATAATATATATCAGCATTTAATTTTCAGAAGAAATTTTTTTTTTTATATAATACTAAATAAATACTTACAAATAATGATTTTTGCACACGGCAGGATAAAATTTTATTTCATAGTTTATATATAAAAGCCTTTTGAATCTTTTATTTCAATGATACAGAGTTTGACAATATCTAAATATATAAAGAGTATATATATCCTCCCCCAGGCCTGGTGAGATAAGTTCAAAGATTTATAATAATATGACATTATCAAGGGGGCTTATGATTATCTATGATGGATTAAATAATTATTGATAAAGGTTTCTGAGTCAATGGTGACTAATTGCCACATAAGTATCGGTACGCATAAAAAGAGCGGTAATGAGTGAAAGTTTTTATATTTTTGATGATGAGGAAATGAAAAATAATACCCCGTTATGGACTTATTTTTCTGCTTAAAATCGGTACGCATAAAAAGAGCGGTAATGAGTGAAAGTTTTTATATTTTTGATGATGAGGAAATGAAAAATAATACCCCGTTATGGACTTATTTTTCTGCTTAAAATGTTGGCTGCTGCTTATATCTCTCTAAATGATTGTAGTCCAAAATCCAATTAATTTTGTTCATTTGTAGGAAGTTTTTGTTCTGTTGATATTAACTTTGCACATTTTTTAAAAAGAAACACACGTTAGGTACAGATACAGGAATATATCCCATGCGATGAGCATATCTAATATTATCAGCCTAGTTATGATTCATTGCACAATACTTGTTGAATATAACATGAATGACATGGCGCAATAAAGAGCCAGGAAATGTTTAAATGAAACAAAGTTGACTCTATTTTAACACTCGTACAGTGATATTGTATGGAAGCATGATTATGAAAGAAGAAATTACTGATACAGAAAGGTTAAGGTATTCTCAAGTATTGGTTCAGTAGTTGTAATCATAATTAATATGATTAATTTTTTTAATATATATATTTTTTGAAACCATTAATTACTTCACAGTGTTTTTTTTTAATTTCAACAGAAGTCTGACGGCGAAAAGTCCCATTTCTATCTCAGATAGGCTTCATTGACCTTAACATTGCCACACTCTTGAATACAGTTTTCATCTCAAGTGGTTGACAAGTGGACTATCAAAAAATTGATCTTAAAATCCAATTGTAAAATCCAAATTGTAAATAAATACATGGCCAGTCAAAGTAAAATCATGCATATTCCTTGTTTTTTTTGTGGTAAAAAAATCCATTTCTTTCTCTTTTTATATCACTTGCAATCAACGGCAACAAATGTGCTATATGCTTTTAGGTAGATGAACATGAAACAAGTTTTTGCTGTAAAAATCATGATTATATCATTGATAGTACGATAACACTGAAAAGGTGTTGTCCAGTCTTTGTCTGTAGGACTTTATATTAGAATACGGCAAGAAAATTGTATTGACCATCTATACAGCAATATGCAGTAAAGGGGAACATGACATGTACCTTGACTACCTTCATCCCTAATACTGCAATCCTAAACCTACATGTGCAAGCATATTTGATGTAAAGATATTCATTACCATGTTCAAATATAAAATTCATCATATCTATCGGTACAAGAATATACCCTTGTGTGACACCATCATAATTTCAATCATTTACTAATACATTCAATGGAATTTACAGCAATAATATGGTATGGGTATTTCATATTTCATCGCAAAGATACTTAAAATGGGGAATAATTAGGGTAGCCTGGAATTGCAAGGAGAGGAATGTGACTTGGAGCCACTGCTTTAGGAAGATATATTGGACTAAGAACTCGAGGTAAAGTTGCCCCTCATGGGTGGCAATAATAAGTATAGAAAGAAATATTATTTTAGGGGGCCTCCATAAGGTCTTGAGCCCCAGGGCCCCTACAGCAGCTGCTAATCCGACCCTGCTTGTAACAACTGATATTTGAAAAAAATGATGATTTAACTTGATGATGATGTCATATTTGTCACTATCATAGTATCATGTTGCCATGACACCTAAAAAGGTAAAAAAGTATAAGTTGATGCCAATGCGCTTAAAATACTCTTACTGCCGTTAAACAAATTTAAAATCATCATAATGCGTAAGGTGATTCATTGCACGGTACTCATTGAATAATGACATTAATATCTGGCCAGGAAATAATAAAACATTATAATTGACCTGTTGGTAACGCAGTTATAATGAAGCTGTATTAGAATTTAGCAAAGTATTAAACAGGTTAAAAAATATAATTTTTTTGTACATGAATGATTTGAATATATTTTCCTTTTGCTCCATATGATTCTATTAGTTGTCAGAACATGAATAATTTTGATTTAAATAGAATGATGAATTCTTTATGATTTAAATTAATCATAGATAATCCACAGATAATCCATGGATATTGGCCTTGTAATCTACAGAAGAGATATGGTGAAGATTTATCACAAGGATCAAGGGTCTATGACTGGGTGGTCCGTGGGGCCAGCCGAGTGATTTTTAATGGCTCATAATGATACATTGATCTATTGTATTTTTTTCTAGAAAAAAATGAGTAATTTTTATATTTTTTAAATAATACTGCAGTATAAGAGCCGATGCGACTGATTTAAACATCAAGCTAAAAATTCTTAAAATCTAAAACCAGAATGTCAAATGGGAAATGAAACACTAGACTAGGAGCTTGCCTTAGAAAAAAATCTCAACCCCAGACATCCCATTAGCAGACAAGAACATCTTAGAATGGGAAATGAAACACTAGACTAGGCGCTTGCCCTCGAACCCAGACATCCCATTAGCAGACAAGAACATCTTAGAGCTAAAAACGTCTTAAAATCTAAAACCCGAATGTCAAATGGGAAATGAAACACTAGACCAGTGGTTCTCAACCTTTCATGGTCCGTGGCCCCCCTACCGAGATCCTTAACACCTCCGTGGCCCCCTGCCGTCAAAAAATGCAAGACGCAATGGCTTTATCCGGCACGAAAGAGGTAAACATAGCCTGCTCGTGGCCCCCCGGCAAAGGTCTTGTGGCCCCCGGTTGAGAACCACTGCACTAGACTAGGCGCTTGCCTTAGAGAAAAATCTCGACCCCAGACATCCCAATAGCAGACAAGAATATGACCAGAATTATGTATGAATAAATTCAAAGCACCTGAAACTAATGATTGTAACACTATTGGTTGAAAAAGTTACACCAATCATAGAAAAAAAAATCGAAGTAAGGTACAAAATTCAGTTTTGATTTTTGGCCCGCGACTTGTATATTTAGTACTGAAGTGGCCCGCAATGTCAAAGAATTTGGACCATCCTGCTCAATGACACCCAAGGTGGGATCCGAGAAACATTGCTCAGGGTAAAAATGTAAAACATTGCGTGCTGTAAAAATTTTTTTTCTTTCCGAAATCGAAAATGTATCACTCTTGACAAAATTTCTGTCAATTTAAAATTATTCTATACTTATTTTTGTTTAATTACAAGCAAGATAATTTATCTACATATACTCAAATTTGACATGGGGGTGTGGAATATTGAGTGTCAAAATATCAGAAAGTTTAGGAACTGCTGTCGATTGATTTTTCTAGAGCGAAGTTTGAAGTAACAGTTATGGGAGAAAGAAATTTGAGATTTCTGAATGAATGCAT
>JAUELA010095739.1:0-10107 GCA_031471845.1 Boltenia villosa | reverse complement strand
CTTCTCAGATATTCTTGTTTTAGAGGAAAACAGTTCAAGTAAGTTTTTTTCATGCATTCATTTTTCGGTGCCTTTTAATAAATCATGGAATTCCATTGCTGGATGGGGTATTCCCCTGATGGATGGGGTATTCCCAAAGTGTAAAGTTCAAGGTTTTTATCCAAGTATGATTTGAGCAAGATAATCATAGAATGTTCTTAATGAATATGTCATTCGCCAAGTGTAGGGGATTACCCATGTATGTGGGGGAAGTTCCCTAAGTAATATGGAAGTATATAGGGAATTCCCCAACTGGTATATCCCACCTCCATATTAGATTTACACTTATAGAAATATGTTTTCGAATCCTACCTTCTATATATGGAATCCCCCTTATGAATATGGTATTCCCCTAATGAAATTGGTACTCCCCTAATGAATATGGTATTCCCCTGAAGAATATGGTATTCCCCTAGTATATATTTGGTTTCTTATTGCAGAGATGCTGTGGTTGGTCCGCATCCTCTTCCACAATGGATTCGCAATTTTCAACACTTGGTTGACCTGTGCCTGGAAGTTGAACTTTGCGACTGTCATCACTTACGTGGACAGTCGTGGAATTGATAAAGCTCCTGCTGATTTGATTGGTGAGTGATCACTTCTGTTTTTCTTTTGTTTTATTTTTCACTAAACTTTCCATTTCGACTAAAGACAGTTTAAAATCTTCAAAATTAGTACACGGAAGAATCATTTCGCAAGCTTTCGCTAGATTATAACATCTAGCTTCTTTAGACGAAGCATGATAGATAACTGGATAACGGTTATCTGTTATGCTTCGTCTGAAGAAGCTAGATGTTATAATGTAGCGAAAACTCACGAAATAAAACTTTTAATTGTGTACGAACAAGACTATGTCTGATATTATTTTTGAATAAAATAATTCTTGTTTGAGCATCCTTGTGGCTTACGCCGCAAACGGATCCACAACTAGAAGGAAAGCATAGAGAAAGGAGAAACAGTTAAGGATGGCCATAACCGAATAGTTAGGTATTCCGGAAATGGAATTCCGGATGTTTTATTAAATTGAGTTTTCTACATTTGCCAATATATCACAACATCACATGAATCATGAATTTTTAGAGTAAAAATGCTACTTATTTAGGGTAGCCTGTACTAACATACCTAGATCTTTATGTCTTCGGCGTTTACGCAATTTCACGCCGGCGAATCCCGCTGCGCGTCATTGCTGTGATGAATATTAGTTATCTGCGTTCGTTGACGTTAGTACGTCTTCGACATTTGTGCGATTTTACGGTGTTCAGTACTACGACGCAATTTCAATCCAAACGCTGCAAAACAGCTTTTTTCGCAGCGGGTGTTTAACAAGCTTTTTTTTCTTCCCGAAAGTAGCAGCTAACTACAATTATTCTAATAAAAATTGTTTCATCATTTTCACTTGACACATGAGTCAGGGTTTTGATTCTTAAATCTGAAATTTCCGACTCCCGACTCCTAACATTCTTAGGAGTCCGACTCCATCAAAAACCCTCCACTTCTTACGACTCTGCAACCCTGGTTAAGAGCACTGGTTTATCTGATGTAATGTAGCCTTTTCAATTTCATATTTTGTATTTTTCAGGAAATCTTACATCTGAAGACGCTGGCACTGTCGTTGTTTCTCTTCTTCTTTTTGAGATTCTCGTTTGGTTTGTTCTTGAAAATTTTGTTTTCGAGAAATACTGTCGTTACACCGTCACTATCTACCCGACTCTGATCTTCGCTCTCACTGGAATCTTCGTCAGAGGTTATGTCGTTCCGTATTCCAGGAATCAAGCTCTCGTTCTTACTGGTCTCATCATCTCTTGCATTGCTTTTGTAGCTCGTACCATCCTCGTTATTTACAGGCACAAGTACAGGATGCGATGTGCATGAGTGATTTTACACAGGGCTTGAAAATTTCACATTTTTAACACACATTGATTCATTCATTGTATATTCCAGGTTTTTCATTTTTTGAAAAAAAAAATTATAGAAAAAAAATTTATTAGTTGTTAAATTTAGTTTGTGTTCATTTATATTGTTGGTTGTTTTATCATCACATTCGGCTCCTATAAATGAAATTTGGCTTTGTTTCTGATTTAACGTGAAATACGGCATATTATACTGTAGGGTAGGTAGGTGTGGCCAACTTGTCTGTGGTTGCGATCGACTAGCGAAAAAAATTTAAAATTGAAGAACTCACGATTGACTATATTTCAATTCAAAAAAACAAAATGAGAATGGTTTAATGTTTTAATTTTAATTTAATCAAACTCATTAATGAGATGCCTGAACTTTCATTTCATTTATTTGACCAACTTTTCGTAATTTGGGATGTACTCCGACAAGCACAGCTTCAAGCAATCACGCAAGTGGCGATCAGTCAATACATCACGATTTTTGGTTTTGATTTGTTTCATAAAAGAAAATTGCAGATTCGTCTAAATAAGTAGAACCGAAACAAGAATAAATATATTCAGCGCATTTTTTGATATCGCAATATTTTTCACGACTTCTTCCAGAAATCATCTTCGGAAGCACGAGCTCTGAGGAACACATCAGCTTTCAGTTCTAACATTTCCAATTCGTCCTGTCCCTTCCCGCTACTAATGTAAACCAACGTTCACTTGAAATCACCAGCTCTATGATATTATATTTACAGTCGAGTCAATAAAGAATTTATTAAGTTGGACGGTGCGATTGACCAAAAAACCTTTGACTTGTTGGTCACCCCTGCTGTAGGGTGAAAATCAATTTTTTTAATGAAAAAATGGGAAAATTGCAAATATATTTTTTTTCAAATTCAATGCTCTTATATACCATATATTAAGGTGTCGTCATTAGAGTGCCAATACATGTTACTAAATTTGCCTGCTTGGTTGTACATTTCCAACCTTAGTTATGTCATAATATTGTTTATGATATCATAATTGCTAATAATGTGTGTCACATTATTTTGTACTTAATGCTTTGGGATTCAATGACTGGCGCACTTCAGTACATGCGCTCCATTGTCAATTTACAATCACAAATGTTGTTTCACATAAGCCCCATGTGGTTGTTTTGTAGCCATAATTGAAACAAAAGCTAGATTATTGATAACAAATTTGAAATTTTGGGTAATGTTAAAGTTTAAGAGTCGTTTTCATATTATCGATGCGGTATTGAAATAAATTCAAATTGGTTAGGGAGGAGGATTGGGTAATAGATATTTAATTTCCTAATTTTTTTCAAGTTTAAAATAACCAATAAAAGCATTGATCCCGACTAAATGCACTAAAAGCAAACACGTGACATCGTCATAAGTGAAATTATTGATGAAACACGGATTGGCTGAGTTAAAATCGACTCTAAACTTGACATCACCCAAAATACAGATCCTCTTTGACTCCACAAACCTGAATTGAAGAAAGCAGAATAAATGTTTGAAAAGAAAATTCACTCATCAAAAAAAAAAAATTGTAAAAGAACCAAAATAGATCCAACTTTGATTTTTCAGCCCTAAATCACCCTTCCACCCCAGGATTTCAACTCATCCCACATTGACAACCATAGATTTCACCCCTGTGTAGCAACGAATTATATTTTCATCCCTAACCGCACATCCCCACCCATAAATGTTACCCCGGTATAATGTAGCAATGAATTATATTTTAACATTTTTACCAATATACAAACTCCACCCCCAGAAATAACCTTTAAATTCCTCCCTAACCCCATACCCACACTCATAAATGTTACCCCGGTATACTGTAGCAATGAGAATTTTACCATTATACATTCCTATATGGTACACAGTACAGATTTAATTTTCTTTAATTTCTACCTGTATGGTACGCAATATTTTTTGTACATTATATTTTTATACAAAGGAGATTATATGCATTTTGCTTCCATGTTGATGTAGTTACACCAACTATCTGATTATTAACTAACCCTAACCCTAATAGTGTGCAATGAACAATTGGAGTGTTATTCTGTCTGTAACTCATTGTTGTAGACACATGGTTCCCAATCTAGTTTTAATATATTATTCTGTTACTGTGCTCTATGTATATTGCAGTTTTATTATTAACATCATTCATACATCTTTCATCTATATAGCATCGTCATGACACCTTATTGCATTTTCAAATATAATCCCATTAAACAGAAACATGTGTCTGATATATTTTTTGATGTATTATATTTACCCTCGGATTCACCGGAAAGCCGTAGCGGGCTTGTACATGGACGCATGATGCGACCATGCTGAACTTGGATAGCGGAGGAAAGCCGTGACAAAGGTCACGTGAAACCATTCTGTTCAGGCGAGGAGTTTAGCGTCCCAAGTCAAGTAGCAAGGCTCAAGGATGAACACGGCATATAGTGAAGTGACCAACAAGCGTGCAACATCGTGTAGGTGCCTAATAAATCTGTGGAGGTGAAGCCAAGATTCGAACCAGAACCTCTTGGTGAACATAGATGACCAGCCGACGGCTTTACCTGTTCGACCACCGGACAGCCTGTCAAACCATCGCTATGTTAACTTGTGCTGTATAGGTCTATAACCCTAGAACAGGTGTGGGCAAACTTTTTTTCTCCGCGGGCCGCATGGAGCATCTGTGAATCTCTCACGGGCCGCATTCAGTGAAAACTAAATTTACTAAATGTTATTTCCATTTCATTCTTTGAAATGCGTTTAGAATGGTATTTTAGGAACATTGGAGGTGAAGACAAGCCAGTCAGGGTCTTAGTCAATCAGTTTACACTGGCAGAGCCTTGCTTTACCATTTCTCCAGACCAGCGTTTCTCAAACTGTGTTCCGCGAGCATCTTCGGAGTGTTCCGTCGAACAGTGTATATGTTGTTTTCAACTATGTTTGCGGAATACACGGGCAGCCATGCGCTGCGCTCTTTCCAGCAGGAGGTCAAATTTTGGCTAAATATGCAAAATGAATACCCTACCCTTGCAAGAGAGGCAATGAAGAAAATTTTGCCTTTTGCGACCACCTACTTATGTGAAACAGGGTTTTCACGGTACGTGTCCACCAAGACAAAGTACGGAAGCAGATTGGATGCCGAAGCGGAGATGTACATTCAGCAATCCACTATTACACCTGATGTTAAACGTCTTTCCTCTTCTGTGCAAGCTCATCCTTCTCATTAAATTTGAGTAAATCCATTACACCATTTTTTTTTAATCAATTTTACCTCCTTTTTTCTTGGTGTTCCGCGAGGCGAGATCGTGGGTGTTCCGGGGCTAAAAAAGTTTGAGAAACGCTGCTCCAGACAATTCACGTATATCTTCACTGAAACATCTTTATTTTGATACAAAAATAATTTACAAACTACAAAAATAAACACTTTGCAGAACAACAACACAGATAATGAATTAAATAAACAATAAATTAATACATTGGAATGCGAGAGATTAGGAAACTAATGAAATGTGATGAAAAATTACTGAACTTGCAATGGATACTAAATTTCTAAATGTCTAACAGCACTACTAATTGAATTATCTTTCACCATTCCTCCTTTTGATTTACAATTTCCCTTCTTTCAGATAGGGCTGTTAAATGGTTTAAACTTCTCGTTAGTTAACCGTTCATAAAATTTGAACCAATTTAACCGATGCTACATTCAAAACGATAATGTGCATTACATAATGATTAATTGTGACAGTAATGTACTGCCGCTGCGTGTCCAGAATCAATGCTAAATATCTTGGTAAGACAAACTTGTCATTTCAGTATCAGTATTGCCCGATCATAAGAGCCAATGCCGAACGTTGTGCAAATATTCACTCTGGATATAGAACAAAATTACCTTCAACGTTCAAAAATTATTTTGTTTCGTCAATTTAGAACAATACAATAGATAATTTGGCTGGATCGAAAGTAGTATCCAAATAATTATCACTATTAAAAGTATATAATTAACAATTGACTGGTAAAATTTTGTACCAATTTACAGAATATGAAAATGACGGAAATTAACAGCCCTATTTTAGAATTGATTATTTCAACACACAAATATAAATTTAAGACTTTTTTACAAGCTGGTGAAATGTTGCTTCAAGTTCTTCAGCAACTCTTTTGAGTCCACGTGCTCAGGGAACGCTTCGGTCGATTTCAAAATTGAAACAAAGGTGGATTGAAGGTCACCTAGAGACTGGGACAATGCGGCTTGGTTGAAGTGGGGCTCGTATGACCCAGGAGACAATTCTTGGGACGATGTGAAGAAGACCCGAGCCTTATCAACGTCACCCCTCCTCAGTTCCAAGACCCCTAGATTATTGTAGGCCTCTGCATGACTGTTGTCAACGGCAACAGCTAGTCTCAGGCATTGATATGCTAGATTCATATCCCCAACACCTAAAGCTACGTGGCTAATATTATACCAAACATCTGATACCTCTTCATCAGTAGCTATATCCGACGCCCTCTCAAAACACTTAATAGTCATGTCATACTGTTGGGAGTGATAGCAACATAAGCCAAGGTTATTGAATATCTGCGTGTTGTAAACGCCCATTTGCAGCAAGCGACGGTATAATGTTAGAGCTATTTCAGGCTGGTCGTTGTAGAAATGATCGGTAGCTATGCAAGCCATGGCTTCAACATTCGTAGCTTCGTGTTCTAGCACCTGTTTGTACCACTTGGTGGCCTCCTCAGATTGATTCATTCCATCGTGGATGCGGGCGATAGCTGAAAAAGTTTAAGATCAGATAAATATTAACATCTCATACATTAACAGTAACACTATTTTAATCCAAATGGCATTGTAGCAGTCTAACCACCACGAGGCAGTAGCGACTAGCGAGCGCCTGCTATTTGTTGCCTGCCAGTGCAGACTCTTTACAAGAGGTCCACACATACTTTTATCATAACTAAAATGTTAATAAACAGGTAGGTAGACCCGCCCAGGGCTTACAACGTCTTCATATAGGTCGAAGATTATAGCAGCAGTGATAAAACAAATGTATTAGAGATAGATAGATAATAATTTTATTTTCATTTTCTAAAACAAAATTTTGAAAACAGTGGTTAGTAAGAAAAATATGGCATGACACCAAAACCAACTGAATAGTTCTTGACATTGCAAGATGCAATGCAGTGACAACCATGTGTATTAATTACAAATGTGGAAATAGATAGAAATAAAAAAAAAAGTTTTTTATAAGGTGTATAGAGTTGTGTTAGAAGAGGAGGCAAATAAAACTCATCGGGGTTGTGTTACCCTAGACAGGTACACATACAACAATAATAATCTCAGAAAGATTCTCTGAATCTAAATATATTTTTCATTCTTAGAAACACAGGAAATGCTGGACCCCACTTGATTGGACAACGTTTTTTTTGAAATTATGCATTCCCTTGGGGTGCTGGGAATAGAAAAGGTTGGGAACCACTGCATTACTGGAAAAAGTTCATTTTTTTTACTCCATTGCTGTCCATGCTTATTAGCATAAATTTTTGTGTATAATACGCATTATTTCCAGTCAGATTCTTAGTCATTTTAGGGGTGCCTATTATGCATGGGTATAGGTAATTTAAAATTTTATCAATTAAGCAATTTATCGTATATATAATTCCAAGTACAAAATTCCTAAACTTTCTTCCTACAGCAACAACATTGCCTTTTTCTTTTCAAGTCGAAAGATCATCACCTGTACATGCCGTAATCACACAGACGCACATATACATGGTAATAGTAGTTGATAAGTGGCTATGGCACCCATTGACTGGAATTTGATTAAGACTGTATATATATACGCCATAAAGCACCCAACCGGGCGTAAATACACATCATTGATTTTAACAAAAATGTCAGGTTTTTAATATTTTTGTGACAAATCAAATCATTTCTATAGACCTACATGTTAATAAGCTTGCTTCTCCTGGATACTTCTCAAGTCCTTGTTTATAAATATCAACAGCTGCCAAAGGTTGGTCGAGTCTCTGATAGACTTTCCCAAGATAGAGCATTGTATCGACCATAGATTCGTTCTTAAGTGCAGATTTGAATTGACGTTCTGCATCTCTGTACATTCCGAGTCGGTAGTAACATTTGCCGAGTTGAACCTGAGTTGAAAGGTTAAAGTTGTATAAGTGTAATTAATAACTATTATCGAATTATTAAAGGGAATATTTATTGAAAAAATACATATCATATTTAGTACTGATATGCACAGATCTTGGTCTGTTTTCCTTATTAGAACACAGGGTAGAAACAATAGAATAGGAAGAATACTTCCTTATTTTCTTAAATGAGAGGTTCAAAAAACTGGGATCGAGATGGTAGAACAATTGTGCAATCACTTCTAGGACACTTAGAAAGATGAAACTTAGCAAGGAGACAGAGAATTAAAAACAATGAACAAGAAAAAATTTTACTATTTAGGGGTAAAAATGGGGTTAAAATTGTTTAATAACTTCCCTGACACTCAAATATTGAAATTTAACATGCTAAAGCTGAGCATTCTGCTGATGCATAAATCAGGACATTTGATGAAATAAGAAATAAATGAAAATTTAATCAATCTCTAAAACTACCATCAGTCTGTATTGCGATTAAGAAATTTACTAATTTTTATTATTATTATCGCATTATAAATAAGAACATTTGATGAAATTCAGAAATAAATGAAAATGAAATCAATTCTCAAGGTTATCCCACCTTCCACCACCAGTCCTTGTATTGCGACTTCTCAGTTGCAAGCGCAGCAAGTTCAAGTGCGTTCCTCACGTCATTCTCATGATGGAAAATGTATTCAAACAAGGCCTGGAAAAAAGTAACAGGAAATGAAAGATGGAGAGTGAGTGACCTTGGTCACGGCTTTCCTCCGCTATCTAAGTTCAGCATGCTCGCAAGCTGGCATGGTCACAACATGTATAAGCCAGCAACGACTTTCCGGTGAATCGAGGGTAAATATGATACATCAATATGACCACTGCACCTGCACGCTTGTTGATCACCTCACTTCACTATTTGCCGTGTCCACCCTTGAACCTTGACGTGAGTAAGTGACTGAGGACGCTGAACTCCTTGCCGATACAGAGCGTTTTCACATTGACTTTGGTCATGGCTTTCCTCTGCTATCTAAGATCAGGCATGGTCGCATGGCGGGTAATGTATAATCCCGCTACGGCTCCCTGGTGAATCGAGGGTAAATATGATACATCAATCAATTAACTTATGACCCCTCCTTAGAGAGATTCTCTTTCTCAGCGTACTAACTACTAATTACCACTACAGGAATGGCATTTAATCGCATAGAGGTGACAGATATTCTCTATTTTTTTTGGCCTCTATACACCTCTACGGATAAAAATTACCCTATTTCAACTCTAAACCACTGATCTTAACATATGAACCCACCTTAGAGAGATTCTCTTTCTCAGCGTACTTATGTAAGTTGAGTCGGGACATATTAATAAAAGGACCATCTTTGTTGGAGAGCATCGACGCTGTTCCGAGCCTCACGAATCGTCCACTTGCGCTTGTTACTGGTCGTGCAGTATGGGCAGTGCGTGGTGTCCGCAGTGCTTGTTCCATTGTACCCGGACGTCCAGACTGGGTTCCTAAAATTAAGCGGAATTGAAAGATTGAGGCTGAGAAATGAATATACCACGAATTTTCTCTGGATTTTGAAATTGATATTAGTGCCGTCAGGCCCATTCAATACATGCAAACACGATTGTTTATTTATTAGAATTTATTTATTAGAACTTATCAGAGATGGGACTAAGTCACCAAAGTCGAGTCTCGAGTCGAGTCCGAGTCATGAGCCTAGAGACTCGAGTCAAGTCAAGTCCTTAAGCGCCGAGACTCGAGTCGAGTCGAGTCTTTGACGGGTCAAGACAAAATCAAAATCAAAAATGCAACTCGAGTCATTACAACTCTGGAATTTATAAGAATGATATTTAAAAATGCATTCGATTTCTCTCGACTTGAAATATACTAGAAAAAACAAAACACAATCTGGAGTGTTATTTCTGTTATTGTGTTATTTCCTTGTTCATACGGTCCTTATTAAGGGTTAATGATGTGATGACCAACATAAAATATCTTGCCTGGTCGTACGAATCCACTGACAGGTCGG
>JAUELA010095628.1:0-10109 GCA_031471845.1 Boltenia villosa | reverse complement strand
CTCAGTCACTTACTCACATCTCGGATCAGGGTTCACCACGGAATTGAAGTGAAGTGATTATCACACGTGCGGAGTGCTGAAAACATGTGCTGCCGGGATTCGAACCCAGAACCTCAGTGAGCATAGATGACTAGATTTAATCCACTCGGCTACCAGACAGCAGAATTATTTTTAACTCCAAGTTGAAATAATCCTTTTCACTGCGTTTATATTTACATTATTAACAATATGTTACAACTTCAAAATTGTATAACCAATGCTCTTAATACTACAAGATACTGGCAGTAATAGACATAGATGACCTAAATGGTCGTATCATCACTGCCAAATCCATTTCAACTCCACTTTTGATTATTTATTATTGCCCTTTTTTCCATCTATACATTGTAAACTGTGTTGTTCTGAATTGAACCAATACAATTGAACTTGAACTTGCAGATAGATAATTAATCTTGTTGTTGTAATCTTGCTGCCCGGTGGTCGACCGGGTAAAGCTGTCGGCTGGTCATCTATGCTCACGTAGAGTTTCTAGGTTCGAATCTCGGCTTCATCTGCACAGATTTATTCACCACCTACACAATGTTGCATGCTTGTTGATCACCTCACTTCAATATATGCAGTGTTCACCCTTGAGCCTTTACGTGAGTAGGTGACTGGGGACACTGAACTCCTCTCCGGTACAGAGCGGTTCCACGTTACCTTGGTCACAGCTTTCCTCCGCTATCTAAGTTCAGCATAATCACCAGCCGCCATGGTCGCATTGTGCGTCCATGTATAAACCCGCTACGGCTTTCCGGTGAATCCGAGGGTAAATATGATATATTTATCAATCAAAAAAATCTTGATCTGAATAAGATCAATGTAATTAGGGAGCAATGAAGTGGATAAGCAAAAGATTTTTGTTTTGTTTAGATTTTGTAAAAGTGAATACTATCATTCTTTTCTCACACAGACGAACATAAGGAATTGCAGAAACAACAAACAAAGATGGCGACAAGACAGGGAAGATTGGAGGAAGAAAACAAAGAGTTGAAAGGTGAATAAGTCAAAAGTTCAATTATTTGTTCTTGAACAGAAAATTTATCTTAAATCACATATAATGAATGTCACATGAATTAGTAAAATCTTCCAAGTTTAATAAAATTCTTTCGGGATCAATTAGGAAACCGACTCAATAAGAAATAAATATCTAAATATTTATCTTGTGATATTTGCCCTTCATTTATAAATATGAGAGAACCGTATTCATTTGATGACTATTATTATGCATTTTTACAAATGTTTTTCTTATTTTTCTTCTTTAGTTTTGTTTTTTCAAAGCCTACAGGAAAATTGATTTTGATACCACTTTTTATTTGTTGATTATAGCTGAGCAGGAAGAATTATATGAAAATCAAGAGGGACTGACTAAAGAAAACAAAGAATTGAAAGGTTTGAAAGAATTTGTTTGAATTCTTATTATTTCTCATCAGATCTGCTTCAATTACCAATGTAGGAGGATTTGTAACAAATAAAATAAGAATGATTGGAAATTTGCATAATTTTGCTACGGCTAACTTGTCTTTTCTTTTACTACTTAAGTCTCCATTATTTCCATTTTTTATTATGATTTTATGCAGAATTTTGCATTGTATTACGCATGCATTGCATCTCCAATTTCCAATTTATTTATTTACTTATCTAAGAGACTACATGTACTTGGTCTCGTTTATCCGACGATGATGAAAGCTTTGCAGAGCCATCAAAGTATTTAAACATATCGCAATGAAAACTTGTCACGTTTTCTACGCATAGATATAAGTGACAGAAAACACTGAATGATTCTACACATCGAATTGAAAATTCTTCGACCTTTTGAAGAAATTCATTAACCACTTCTTTACTCATTTCAGCGAATCTCAATAAAAACCAGGAAGAACAAGAAAAAAACACAAAGAAAATGGAAAGTAAATAAAATATAAATAAATATATTATTATTTTTATTATTATTTTTGGAGCATAGAAGATGACTTTTCAGGCTTCTAAAAACTAATTACAAACATTTGAATATTATTATAGTAATAAAGGCTTGTGGGATAACTTTGCTAATGTATTCTGACCAATTGATCATGTGCCTTTCACTACCGTCCTGTGAGCACAAATTGTAATAACATTTGTTTTATACTATTTTTTTTTATTGCAGTCAAACAAGCTGAACTACACAGACAGCAGCAAGAACTTTTGAAAGAAAATGAAGATCTGAAAGGTTCATTTTTTAATAACATTAAACTTTTGTGCTATTCAATAAAATACACTCTATTTCGTTTATGGGAAAATTCACAAACGATGAATAATTTCCCAATTCATCTGATATTTCTTCCAATTCTCTCTGGTCCAAATTCTTTCCCACAGACTAGAATTATTTCCACTATTTCTCCAATAGCCAACATTCCTTCCAAGGTGTGACTCCTCTTTGAGAATCACTGGTCCAAGGGTATCTTTATCTCTCTCCAGAGATATAATTTGATGCAGAAATACGAAAGCCTTTTCAAATATTAAACATTAATCAAAAAAGTAAAAAAATATTGATTCTCCATTTCAGGGATAATTACTCGCAGCAAAAAAGAACAAGAAGAAGAAAGAAAAGAGTTGGAAGGTAAGTGAAGAAGGAATAAGATTTGATTTTATCTCATCATCTGGGGATGGGTAGTGTGAGGCTGTATTGCCATGCTTTCCACCAGGGGTTCCCAACCTTTCTTATGCTCCACACCCTTAAAAAAATTTAATATGCCCTCGTACCCCTAAAAAGTAAGATTTTTTTTAAAGATAAAGAAGATGAATTTTTTAAATTATTTTTAATATGTAATACAAAAAAACAATATGTTAACTCTCTCTCGCACCCCCTGAAATGCTTTCTCGCACCCCTGGTTGGGAACCTGTGATTTACACAATGTATTGCGAGAGATATGATATATTTCATCCAATAACATAGAACATACATTTTACATAATATAAATATATATAGTAGTAAAGTATGATAAAAGACATTATATTTGGGAGTAACGATACGACCATACGGTCATCTTAGTCAATTAACGGTTTATGTATTAACAGCTGAACAAGCTTTGCTGAGGAAGAAACAACAACAACTATTGAAACAACAAGAAAAATTGAAAGGTAAGCTTTCATCCACTGTTATATTTCATGTAATAGACGCTAAATTAAGTTGTAAGCTTCCAATGATTATACCCTCCCGTCCAGGCAACTCAAGCGCTGAGGAAGAAGGACCGGCCATTTCCCAAGTTGAAAGCATGCTGGATATAATAAGGAAAGAGATGGAGAGTAAAATAGAAGAGATGGCAGGTAGGTGAAGTACATAAGTAGTAATCATTTAGACCAGTGCTTCTCAACCTTTTTCGCCTCGCGGCCCACTTTTACTGACATATTTTTGGAGGCCCACTATAAGATATTGTGGTAAAATGACAATTAAAAAAATTAAAATATATATTTGTGAGGAAGAATTAAAATATTAAGAACACATTCAATTTAAATGCTAAAATGCTACTCAATAATACTCAACACACATTGATAAAAGTATTTGCTTTTTGTACAGTAAAATTTTGGCTTGCTTTGCGGCCCACCTGAAATAGCTTGCTTTGCCCTCCAGTTGAGAAGCACTGATTTAAAATCATTCCTGCTGTGCTGTCACGGTCTTAGATAAATTAGCTGAGTAGGATCCCCTGGGAGATCTCTTGAAAGTTTAATTGCCTATGCGGAACTTACGACGTGACGGTTTAGGCTTTTAATTCTATTATTCACCATTTCTTCGAGGTTCAAACTGAAAATTCAATACAGAAACTATATCGCTCCAAAGGCACTGAGAATTTTAGCATTTGATTAAAAATATATCCCTCGTAATGGGGGGATAGTCAGTATAGCTTGAGAAAATTATATTCTTGTTTAGATTTGGTAGAATGAGTGTGTTTGCATCCTAATAATTGACATATGTTTCTTCTCATCTAGACAAGCAAGAGGAATTGCAGAAGCAACTAGCAAAAATGGCGATGAGACAGGGGATACTGGAGGAAGAAAATGAAGAGTTGAAAGGTGAATAGGTCAAAAGTTCAATAATTTGTTCTGGAACAGATCATTTTTTTAACACATATAACGACTAATGGCTGTCCGGTGGCCGAAAAGGTAAAGCGGTCGGCTGCTCACCTAAAGGTTCTGGGTTCGAATCTCTGCTATATATGTCGTGTTCACCCTTGAGCCTTGACATCAATAAGTGACTGGGGATGTTGAACTCCTCGCCGATACAGAGCGTTTTAACGTGACCTTGGTTTACGACTTTCCTCCGCTATCCAAGTTCAACATGCTCACAAGCTGGCATGGTCGCTTCATGCTGCATGTATAAGCCCACCACATCTATATGATATGATACATCCATCAAAAAAAAAAAGAATGTCAAGTGAAATAATGATTTTTCGATTCTCGATTTTAATAACACTTTCTCTTTGTTGATTATAGCTGAACAAGAAGAATTTTATGAAAGTCAAGAAGAACTTACAAAAGAAAATGAAGAATTGAAAGGTTTGTGGGAATTTGATTGAATTCCTATAATTTCTTGTCTTTTTCAATGTAGGAGGACTTGAAACAAATAAAATAAGAACGATTAAAAATTAATTTGCTTTTGCTCACATGTTTATTTTTCAACCCAATTCTCCAATATTTCCATTTTTACCATGATTTTGTGAGGAGACTATTAATGAATTTTACACTTATTTTTTTGTTCATGCATTGTATCTCCGATTATTTAAACATAAACATGTTGCATATTTACCCTCGGATTCACTGGAAAGCCGTTTTCTGGCTTATACATGGACACGCAATGGACCATGCCGGCTTGCGAGCATGCTGAACTTGGATAGCGTAGGAAAGCCGTGACCGGGGGAAACGGGAAACCGCCCTGCACTGGCGAGGAGTTCAGCGCCCCCAGTCACTTACTCACATCTCGGATCAGGGTTCACCACGGCATTGAAGTGAAGTGATTATCGCACATGCGGAGTGCCGAAAACATGTGCTGCCGGGATTCGAACCCAGAACCTCAGTGAGCATAGATGACTAGCCGATGGTTTTATCCACTCGGCCACCAGACAACCATTTCTTTACTTATTCAAGAGACTACCCATATTGGGTCATGTTATAGAATATACAAAGATGATAAAGGCTTCACAGAGGCATCCAAGTATTTAAACAAATTGGAATGAAAATAGTTACATTTTCCACACATATAAGTGAATGAAAACCACTGAATGATTTTGAACATCATATAATATTTTCTCCCATTTTTGCTTAAATCAATCTTTAACCAATTTTATTTATTTCAGCGAATCTCACTAAAAACGAGAAAGAACAAGAGGAAAACATGAAGAAAATGAAAGGTAAAAACAACATAAATAAATATTTGATTCCTTAAAGAAGTTAAATAAAATAAGAAGAGGAGATAAATGTTACAGAAAATGCCTTTAAGTCTGAGAAATGTGAAATCCGCTGCAATATGCAAAAATAAGCAATCAAAATTCATAAAAATTTGTAAGTTAAACAAGGCAGTGTTTGTTCTGGGTAATTGGGGAGCTGAGGAGATAGCTTTTCAGAATACTGAAAACTAAATACATGCATCTGAATGGTATTATAATGAGGTGCATGGTATAACTAGGGTAATGTAGTTTTTCAAATTAATTATGAGCCTCAAAAATTATGATCCTTTCTCTATACATTTTTTTAATGTATTTGAACGTGTGTTTGTGAGAGACAGTAGCGATTATGCTTCGATAAGAACTAGGGTAAGATGAACAATATGGAAGAATGATGCCGTGCTGAAGGGGCCTTTCTCTACGGTGCTGTGACCACATTTGTTTTATACATTTTTTTTCATTACAGTTAAACAAGCAGAACTTCACAAACAACAGGAAGAACTTTTGAAACAAGAAAACGACCTGAAAGGTTTATTTTTGAATTTTATTGAACTTTTGTTCTATTCAATAGAATGCACTTATTCTAAACACCAACTTTATTTCGTTTGTGGGAAAATTCACAAACGATGAATAATTTCCCAGTGTTAATTAATATTGATTGGTGTATCATATTTACCCTTGATTCATCGGAATGCCGTAGAGGGCTTATACACAACATATGATGCCACCATGCCTGCTTGCGAACTTGGATAGCGGAGGAAAGCCATGACCAAGGTCACATGAAACCGCTCTGCATCGACGAGGAGTTCAGTGTCCCCAGTCACTTACTCACGTCAAGGTTCAAGGGTGAACAACTGAACATGGCGTATATTCATCCCCAATTCTTCTCCTGGTCCAAATTCCTCCCCTCAGACTAGAATTCTTTCCCCAATTCCTCCCTTGACCAATATTCCTCCCCTCAAACGTGCAATTCCTTCCCAATCAATCAATCAGTGTTTCTATTTTGTCATCCAAAAGCAACATAACACAAAAACAATAATTTGAATAAGTAAAATAATAATATTGCTCTGGAATTGAGCAGGAGCTGCAAAGGGACCATAAATGGTCATTGGGTCAGCAGCACCTGGTCGTTGAAGTCAAGATAAGCCTAAAATATAGAAATTTATAGAAATGAAAAATAAATAACAAAAAAAAGGAATCAATATTTATATGATAATGAAAGAGGATATACTACAGCAAAAGGATTGAGCTTCAGAATAGTTGTAAATAGAATTATGTGAACAGTTTAGGATAAATAATATGTTGATCAATTCATTCATACAGAAAAATCATATATTGAAAGCAATCATAATGCAAAATTGTAAAAATTTTAACAATTACAGAAATGTATATGATGTATTGAACATAGCTATGATAAGACATGTGACAAAAAATAGAACAAAAATTTTATCTAATTGTAGCAACTAGCAACCCAGGAATACATGTGGCTTACCTTTGAGAATCTCTGGTATCTTTATCTCTGTCCAGAGATTCGTTGCAGAAAAATGAAAGCTTTCTTTGAATCTATTCTCCATTTCAGCGAACATTACTCGCAGCCAAAAAGAACACGAAGAGGAAAGAAAAGAGATGGAAGGTAAGTGATGAAATTATATATATTCGATTTCAATGTATGAATCAGTTTCTTTAACTTGTCTGTTACCTTCTCTGGTTTGGTGGCTATGTTGCTATGCTTTACACCAGTGCTTCTCCACCTTTTATCAACTCACGGCCCACTTTTACTGACATTTTTTTTGGACGCCCACTGTAAGATATTGTGGCAAAATGACAATGAAATTTAAATATATCTGTGAGAAATAAATCAAATATTAACTACACATTCAATTTACTGTTAAAATGCTACTTAATAATACTCAACACGCATTGATAAAAGTTTTCGCTTTTTGTACTGTAACATTTTGGCCTGCTTCGCGGCCCACCTGAAATAGCTTCGTGGCCAAGGCCCACTGGTCGAGAAGCACTGTTTTGCACAATGTGATGATAACAAAGGTTTATGTAATTACAGCAAAACAAGCAGCTTTGGTGAGGCAGACACAACAACTATTGAAACAACAAGAACAATTGAAAGGTGAGCTTCCCTCCACTGTTATATTTCACAAACTCGATGGTCACGTGAAACTACTCTGTACCAGCGAGGAGTTTAGCGTCCCCAGCCACTTACTCACGTCAAACCTCAAGGGTGAACACAACATATAGTGAAGTGAGGTGATCAACATGCGTGCAACATCGTGTAGGTGCTGATTAAATTTGTGAAGGTGAAGCCGAAATTCGAACCCAGAACCTCTATGTAAGCATAGATGACCAGCCGACGGCTTTACCCATTCGGCCACCAGATGTGTTGGCTGTTATTAGCTTATGCCTATTTGAAACAAACTAGAATAATCAACATGTTCGTTTGAAATTATTCAATTAAACCACCCAACATTCAGATAAAAATATATAGAAAGTTTTTGTTATGTTTAATAGGCATCAAAAGAATATACCGTTGTTTTATGTGCTGCATATATTCTCATTTATATCAGGGCACGATCTGAATAAATGATAATACATGATAAAAATCAAATCTTTTACAGCCTCTGTTGCTAAAACTTCCCAAACACAAGAACAAGAAAGAAAAGAGTTGGAAGGTGAGTGCTAAAATGTAACCTAATATTATTTCATTATTGAAACAAGTGTCCTCCAAACTGTGTGTCGCGACACTTTAGTGTGTCGTCAATAGGTGTGTCGCGAACAGAACGAATTTTATCGATAATGTTTCAATAAATGTAAGTATATATATAATAATTGCCCAGATTTATTGATAATTGAGGGATGGAGCGACATTCTTATCAGGCATATATATTTAGCAAAGTCGAAGAATTTATAAGGAAATTTAAATCTTTATACAGTTTTGATTATAAAAAGAGCACCAAGTTGTCATACTCTATGTCATCAGTCTATTTGCTGCTGAAAATGAAGAACTTTTATAAATAACTTTTCTCATATACTTTAAGAACAAGCGAGGGACAATTGTACAACTCATCATCCATGAATCCAATATTGTAACATTTCATTTCCATTTTTTCTTACAGCTGAACAAGCAGAATTGACCAAACTAAAAGAAAAGCTTTTGCAAGAAAAGGAACAATTGAAAGGTGAAATTAACTCAGTGTCCTGTGATTTGCAGCAGATATACATGGGGAATTCCGCAATCAGTGAACCGGACAGTCAAAATTTTATTCTCAATTATCTGTTGAATGAGTGATCTCATATGAAAGCTAATAATCCATAGTTTCAAAAAATTAGATCATCTCAGTGATGGATGATGAAATTTAAATTTTTTTGATGGTCAAAGTGAAGGTACCAGAATCGCTAAGATTAAAAAAAAACTTTCACTAGATTGCAAAACAAATTATCTCACTAATTTTGAATGAATGCCACATTCTTTCATTACTTTCAATAAAGTTAATATTTACCGCGGTTAAAATACACGAATCTAGGTCCGTGTATTAGGTTTATATTTTATTTTGATGGATGTCATATAGCTACTTTTTCAGTTGCACGTCCGACACCCTAATTCAACATTTTCCTTACTCAGAAGAAACTAATGGTTTTAAAGATAGCATACTGCCAGGGCAATGCATGATTTTCATTTAAATTCCAAACATACCATAGCTTTAATTCAAGCTTTTAGAATAGTGGATATATCTTGGTGTAGTAAGCACATTTTTGTGTGGTATATACTGTATATATATCGTGAAGAAACATTACAAACATTTCCTCATTCTATTCGAGATGCAGATTGATTCTAAGAATTTGTGATTCGATCCAAAACCTTTCTTGCAGAATAAACTTTTTAAAATAAATAAACTTCTTACCATGTTTCAGCCCAAACTCAAATTGCAAAAGATACAGAAGAACTAAATGAACTAGCAAGTGAGGTCTTGTCTTTCAAATTATTTTTGTTAAATATAATATGATAACAAAATTTAAACTATTTCCTACAGAAAAGCTGAAGGAACTGTCCAAAAAACAAGAAGAAGTTGAAAAAGAGAATGAGGATCTAAGAGGTTTGCAAAAAAACTGTCCCGAATGAATAAATGTGAATATATTTTCACGTTCCATAATATCAAATAAGTTTTCTTGATTTCAGAAAAAATCTCACAGAATACCAAGACACAGGAAGAGGAAAGACAGGAACTGGAATGTGAGAGAGAAAAATTATTATTCTTATGTTATTTTCGGGGTGTTAAAGCCATCAACATCTAAGGTCATTTAGGCCAGTGCTTCCCAACCTTTTTCAGTTCGTGACCCACTTTTATTGCCATTTTTTGCGACCCACAATGAGATATTAATATATGAGAGAAGAAACAATGTATCCACATGCAATTTACTATTAATGCAAAACTTGAGCTTGCATATTGGATATTATCAGATCAAGTCGAGGCTTCATAGGGGACAAGCTCACACGCAACGTAGCATTAAGGGTGTTTGTTTTCATGCTGTTCCGAGCCTTCGATTTAGTTACAGCTAATTGTTACGGAATGATAATGCAACAATTTCCCGATCTAATCGAAAACTGTAACATTTAGAAATGCTTCGCAGCCCACCTGAAATAGC
>JAUELA010095517.1:0-10110 GCA_031471845.1 Boltenia villosa | reverse complement strand
GATAGCCCCCATTTGTAGGTAATACGTTGAATATTAAAATCCAGAACATCTTGGAGGCGCACTCTACGTGAACTTCAGTTTTCCTCTAAGCGAACGTGCGAGAGTCTACCTCGGTGTGAGAAAGAGTGACGCGGTGGAGGATGAAGAAATTGCGATTAAGCTGCTTCCAATCTTATCAAAGGATGAGGCGTCGACGCTGAAAAGGTCAGATATTCTTCTAACATAAAGTCCATATGATAGTATATCCCTCGAACTTTTTAGGTCTCTCGTCCGTCAAGGATACTTTTAACAAATTTGCACATTTTTGTCTGAGTTAAAAAAAATTAATTTAAATTTAAAAGCTTCAAATTGGACAACAGATAATAAATATTTGTGATAAAAAGAAAATGAAAATCATTAGTTGAATCAAAACGGGCAAAATATTTGTTAGGCTAATGATAACTTAATTATATCTTCCAGAATCTCATAGCATTGCTTTGATTGAAACGCATTAGGCAGTGTTAATATAAATGCCTTCAAATTCTATCACAGTGAGGCAGAGGTTCTGAAAAAGAGCCTGCACCGCAACGTGGTTCGCTACATCTTTGCTGATTTCTACCAAGATGGTATGTTTTTGGCCATGGAGTTGTGCGATTCACAAAATATGCATGATCATATATTCTGCCTGAAGCAAAATCATAAGTGAGAATCATTACATTTTTTCACTTGGATATATTGTATTTTGTAGTTCATCGTCCACAGTTACAAATATTTCCAACGTATAACTTGTTTTTCGACAATAACATATTAATTGTTCAGCCAACCCTATAATGCAAATAAGCTAAATTGATTGCGAACATACTTTAGAAACCTGGTGCCGAGTATTTCTATACTAAAATTAGAAACACAAAATATCTGAAGAAACAAAAGTTGCTCGGTTTCGATAGGGGTCCTTGGAAACTTAGATCATCAGTAAATGATCATGGGGAGGGAGGATGACCTAATATATTTCGACATATTTATGAAAAATGTTCCATGATTAGTTTCGACGTATAAATTTTCATCCACAGGCGATTTACTTACCCGGACTGCATGTCGTGTCTCAAGCAAATAGCCAGTGGTCTTCAGCATATACACAGCCAAGGAATTCAACACAGAGACCTCAAACCTTCCAACGTGCTCTTCTCGCAGGATAAACTAGTCCTCAAGGTCACTGACTTCAGTATTTCCAGAACTGCGATCCCAGATCGGTCTGTGACTGCTTCGAGCTACAAGAGAATCGGAACAGATGGATGGAGAGCACCAGAGGTTGTAATATGATCATATTTTTCGTTCGATTGGAAAATATGTTATTAGAGTGAATAGGGCATATTACATCACATACTGCCCCTCACCCGATTCCCTGAAATCCCTCAATATTTCCCTAATACCAGCGCCTTTTATTATTACCTGCTGGAACTACCTCAATCCTAAACCTCTCATAACTGTTCTTATATTGTTTGTTGACCAAACCTGCTCGACAAAAACGGGGAGTACCGGGAAGTGTCTTCTCTTTACATTAGTTATGAATTATGAGCCAAGGGTTTTACATCTACCAATATCTTTGTTATCATTTTAGCCGCATTTGAAAACATGTGATAAGGCAAGGTGTTAATCAAAATTAAACATTGACAAGATCAAGAGAGCTGGATTTAGGTAAAGCAGGAGAACATTTTCGAGAACAAATGAAACGAGTAAAATTGTGTTTTCCAGGTGTACAACCGGAATAAATTCTCCACCAAATCCGATATCTATTCCCTCGGACTTGTCTGGTATTACATCTGCAGTAACGGAGAACAAGCGTTCGGTAACGATCCTGACTTGGTCAACTACAACATTAAAACAAACAAGAATCGAAATTTGGCTAAGATTCGGTTCGAAGATCCTACTCACGTGGTCGAGCTACTGAAGAAGATGGTGGAGTTTGATTCTGAAAGAAGAATCACAGCTGATGAGATTCTTGTAGATGATTTATGCAGAGCTGCGAGTGATACTCTGGGTATTTATTCAAGATTAAATTGTTTATGTTCTGTTGATTTACAGCAGGCTGTCCCTCTTTTTTCTCTCTCTCTCTCTCTCTCTCTATATATTCATATATATTTTTCTTTTTTCGAGAGAGAGAGTGAGGGATTTTAATAATCCCGTAACATTGACAAAGGTTAGCGAAAGCAGGGGAAGCAATTCTCATTATATATTTCATCCCATTCCCATTTTTAATGTAAGCTAGGGGTGCTTTCATTATCCTTGCTTCCTGATCCTTAACCTTAGCAATTTCAAGATTAATTCTGAAGCAATTCTACAATAAAACTTTTTTTGTGTAGAAAATCCCGACGGCTGTCCACGTGATCCTCGAATCGAAGATCAAGAGAGACCACCTGTGCAAGGTCCATGTGAGTAATTACAGAGTATTTTCAACATATGATGAAACACTTGATCTGACGAATTCTTACGTGGCCCCCTTTCGGAAAATTTAGGATCTTAGAAGTCTAGAGATAACCTTGAAGCACAATTTCTCTTCTTTTCCTCTTGTTATACACGTTCAGATGTCCCCGTGTTCTCCTCTTTCAATGTTTCAGTTAATACACACTAATCTACTCATTACTGATATCTGGATCTCATATACTTCAATATACAATGTTTCTATTCTATACCTAATTCCTTTAACAGGCGTCATCGTGTTCGACCGGGCTTCTTCTCTCATGCACGCCTATGAACCAGTTGCGGGGAACTGGGAACACATGCAGGTACAGCATTGCTCAGAATTATCACAAGAATTTCACAAAAATTTTCAGCATTGCTAACCTAAACCTCTAACCCCAACTCCTTATTCTTAACAAACTCCATGTCCGTGGAAGTTATAACCACCACCAACATTTAAATTTCTCCAATATGTGCCATAATAACCGTACTACTGTGTAAGACGGAGAAGAATTTTCAGCATTGCTGAGAGATTTAATTATACGGCTTCGGATTTCAAATCATCCGTAAAGAAATCACCTGCTGAGATCGTTAAGGTTGTGTTCAATATCTTGTCATAGCAACTGTGATTTCTCTTTAAACAGCGCCGTAATTTTCGTGTACATGTGTGTAAAGGACATCTCGATTTTCGAAAAATAGTAGAGGCCGGAGGAAAGAGTTTTACTTCTGGACGATCAGCAATAACACAATCTTAGTTAATTCTTATTGACTTAAATATATCTACTTCCAATATTCACAAATCAATTTATTCTACAGAGTCTTCACGAGGACATGCTATCATGGGAATTCACCGCCACCGTGCTAGGAGAACACATCTACACTTTTCTGCAGAACCAGAGAGTCTATCGTATCAAGTACACTGATTCAAACGCACATTGGGAACAAATGAACGACCTGCTAATGGATCATGGAGGATATCCATCCTGTGCAGTGCTCGGAGGTACTATTATTTCATGTTCCTTTGAGATAGGAAAGGGCTGGATACTTTATCTTCCGTCAATATTTTGTCCAATTCACCCATTTAACGCCATTTTTTAAAATAACCCCAAACAAAATTTCCACATGCATTTTTTCTCGTGTTAATGTTCTTATATTGTCAGTTGTCACCGCGTTGCATTTTGCAGTCTTATTCAGTTGATTTTCGTGTCATGCTATATCTTTTTATACTCGCCGGTGTTTTAAAGAGTTGATTTAAATCCATAAGAAGTAAAAGTTTCTGTCAATATACAATAATTGCGGAGACGAAACAATCGTAACCATTAAATTTTCTCGTTATTATTTCATTATTTCACCATATTATATTCCAAATTTATTGAAAACATTTGTTCGAAGGTGTTGAAATCTGGTCTTCCCAAAAACGAATGGTCCATGGTACGAATGATTTTTACCTCTTAGAAGTATAATATATATTTACTGAATTATTAATATCAATTGAAAAAGGCGAGGAAAATGGTAGAGATATCATCCAATATTAATCACTTTCCTTTTTAACAGGCTACATTTATGTTGTTGGGAGCAGCCAGTGGCAAACGATAACCACCAAGGGAGGAGAAAGGTTCGACCCCAACACAGAGATATGGACAAGAATTCCTGACATGAGCATGAACAGGGAAGTGCATTCCATCGTGGCCTGCAATGGTCAGTATATACAATTTCATTGAGCATTTATTACTTATTTATCTAAAACAATGCGCCGTGGTATCAGATTGAAGAGGTATGAAAGCTTATTTGAGGTAAGAAAGGTCAGAAAGCTTATTTGAGGTAAGAAAGGTAAGAAAGCTTATTTGACGCTTCGGAAAAAGACGCTGCGGAGCAGAGCTTCATCGTCAAAGGCACGATTCAATAGACATAGCAATAGTTTGTACAGTTACACTCTGTACAGTGATTAGTAGCAAATGCTACAGGATACGCATTAAATATTTGCAACAGTAAACGGGTGGAACAGTAATCCTAATATAAATTGGCGAAATAAATTGTCATGCAACATTTAATGGTAATAATCCAGTTAATGGTCCCTCCGCTAGAGACACAACGAATAAGCACTGAAGCCCGACGAAAAATAACAAACAAAAAAACGGCAAATGGGATATTTTTTATTATATTATTCCCTAACGCTAACTATATTATACATTATCAGTGATTATTGGTGTGGACGTAGCGTCTCTAGCGGAGGGACCGTAAACTGCAGTTTTACTAACTTGATCATTATTAAAGATAATTCACGATTATCATTGTCAGGTTCTGTCTACAGTATCGGTGGCTGGGACCAAGCAACGCTTGTTTCAAATGAACAAAAAGAAGCAGCTGTTGCCAGAGGGGAACGATTCGATCCCGTTGAATGGAGATGGGAAGATATACCTTCTATGCACAAAGTCAGATATGCTACTGCGACGGTCGCGATTGACACCAAGTTTTATGTCCTGGGTAATAATATTTTTTTCTATTATCGAATTAATTATATTTGATCAAGAGTTCTGTTGTGGCGCAAAGTGGATTTACAGTCTATGCTCTAGTGAAATATTAAAGCAAAACATAAAAAATCTCAGAACAATGCATATGTAAAGAAATCCCAGGCCCGAGCTCACTAATATAAATTTTCAGAACAACTTGAAGAACTCTGGCAATGTGCAGGCACTGATAGTCCAATTGCATTTAACATGCAAGTTTTGTTATGATTTCTTTCACCAAAAAAATGACATACATGGGAACAAAACCATTTGTATCACATATCTCTCCAGATTATGAGTACTTGATACAACATTCTTACCAATAGTGCGATGACGTAAATGCAAAATCCAGAGCGATCGTGGTTTCGATTCTTTACAACTTGATTTCCATAACAGGTGGATGGAGGGAGGGAAGCCGCTTGAGAGATGCAGAGAGCTATGACACACTTACGAAGCAATGGACGGTTCTTGCAAACATGCATTTTCCTCGATGTTTTTTCAACGCTGTCGCTGTCAATGGGAAGATGTACGCTATTAGCGGAGATTCCAAGTGAGGAGAATTTGAAACAAATAGAATAGTTGATTTAACTAAAATCAGAAATAAAATATTTAAAAAGTATTTTTAAATATGCCAATTTGAAGGTCTTTAGAAAACATCTAATTATACAAAAATTTTACAGATAATAATAATTCAAAATTAGATCCGAATTACCTATGTTCTACCTTCCTAATTCACTTCGAGGGTTTGGTGAGAATAAATTTGGCGCCCACAAAAGTCGCAAGGAGAATTACTGATAAAAATCATTTTAATAAAATTATGTAATATTTGATAAAATGTGTAATAATAAAAATACTTTCTTGGCTTCAACTCCTTCCATATTTGTAGTTATACGGCTTAATTTCGTGACTTTTATTTGTATCTTTTATCTCACTTTCACTTATTCTTAAAGTCAAGATTTAAATCCAAATCTATGAGATAAATTTGACTGAAAACTTGTATATAACCCTATTTTTCAGGGTTCCGCAAACCATAGAAGAATACGATCCACAAACAAGGGAGTGGAAGGTTCCAGTAGGAATGGATACAATGCAAGTCTGGATGAAAGGATCGGTGGCGGCAGTGCTCCGGGCACCAAGGGAAGTGAATGCCCGACAAGCGCAAGAGGCGGATGAGTTTGGACGTTTCGGAATAGCGCCTGAAGCAGTTGATCCTGAACATGTCGATTTACCTCCAGCTGTGGGTGAGACGAATGATTTTGGAGAATGAACATTTTAAGGCAACAGAAATTAATTGTTCAGGAACTAAAAATGGCTATGGATGTATTTTGATATAAGTGGAATGCATTCCCAAAAGTTCAAGAATATTTTTTCTCTTTTTGCCCCGACAGTGTCAAAGTCATATATTATGACGTCATTCTTACATTTTAAATACGCTTGATACTTTTAGGACGTCATCTATGACGTCACGAAGTTATTCTTATTGGTCGCATAAATAAATATATTGTCTTAATCTTTCAAGTATATACGACGCCGCCCTAATTTCTCGATGCCTCTATGTTAAAAACAATACTAAATCATTCATGCTGCACACATACCTACAAGCTGTATATCATCTTACACTACCTACTGGTATATATTATTCCTGATAATAAGTTGAATATATTATTCTATAATGTTGCAGATAATGAAATTTATTTCAGGTTGGAATATGTGGACTTTTAACCATCGTTTTTTAAACTACTCCTGCCTATTGTAATTTAAATACAATATATTATTTTAATTTGAAACAACTAGTGTGCACTTGAAACTATTGTAGATTAATATATAGATATGGAAATTTTTTTCAGCTGAAATAAAAAATGATATTTTCAAAACGATGTGTGAGATACCCTATCATAGAATATTGGTATTATATTAGGTATTTCACTGCTTGAATATACGCTCAATTAAAAAATATTCAGAAACTTTGAGAAGATATTCTACCAATTTTTCAAATGAATCAATGAATTACACTAGATGTGGTTGTTTATATACCGATGAACTATTTATGTTGGTCTCAAAATTATTTTATACTTTTTAGCATTGCTTTTCACTGTAGCTCTTTGGAATTTTATTAGGTGTTTCTCACTGTAGCACATGTGTACTTGGCTTAATTTACTTCGCCTTTTCAAGTCTCAAATATTAAATTTTACTTTCTATCCAGAATAGATTTTAATGTCAAAGCAAAATTGTATGTGATGCTTGCATCTGTATCGTATATTGAAATATATATTTATTTATATATATTTAAGGCGAATGTTAAAATTAAGATTAGATAATCATCCTTGACGTTACTGATGACGTTATAATTTTCAGTTACATGTTTTATTTTATGCCACATATATTTTTTTGAAAACAGGGATAGGGGAACCTTTTATTTTACTTTTTACAAAACTTGACGATCGACATTATTTGACCTCTTAAACGGATTAATAGTACTAACAGTATGTTCAATATGTTCACGAAGGATAAAGTTGCAAATATTTCTTATTTTTTGACTTCATTCGTATTTTTTATTTGATGATTAATCTTTTAGAACATCAACAGCAAAATAGAATTCCTTAGCTTTTTAATTTTATTGTTGAGATATATGATATGTGACGTAAAATGAGTTTAACTCACTTGAATCGATTCTCATTTTATTAGCCCATGTATTCTACTTTATCCGCATAATGTCGCTGTAGATTACTAGTAAACGTGACCAAAACGTTTTAATATAGTCACCACTAGCACCAATTTAAAATCTTGAGTCATTTTTTTTTCACTGTATTCTTTTTCTGGGTAATTGTTACGTTTTTGACAATAATAACTAGTAAAAGATCCATTTTTTATGCATTTTTATCTTTTTCACTAATATTTGTTGAAGAGTTCAAAAGTAATACAATTTATATTTATAACATAATACTTGAAATATATTTTTAGCGTAAATTGTGTATTCATATTTTTTTCGAAACTGTAAGGAGATAGATCCGTCGCAAATTCCTTGATTTGAAAAGGTATTCAGTAAATAAATTAATTCAGGCTCAATTACTCATATGCGTCACAGTCAAAAAACAGCAGACAGAATTTCAAATACTTAATTTTGAAAAATTAATGAAAAGTTCATCAAAGGTGACTTATGTTTTGGAATTATTCTCGAAATATGTTTCGCATTTGCTTTCATGCGTCTAAATGTCCAAGAGCATCTGTATCGGGCACTTGTTGAGCACCTGCTCCTCCAAGCAAAGCTGCCACAGATCCGTTCACCCACACTTGCATGTTCATTATTCGTTCTAGAATCTTCCTCTCGCCTTCTTGTGGATCGTATTCTTCTATGGTTTTGCGGAGATCTGAAATTTTGGTCACAACGTTATATGCAGCTACTGAGCCATGTTTCCACTTCACAATGATTTGATTTAGAATCTCATTTTAGGAAAAAAATATTGGGATTTGCAAAGTAGAACTACCGTCGTGCCTATTAGCAAATAAGCATTTGCGTAGTTTCACTTTGTAAATAGGCAGTCCTTCGATAATTCGATCGTAGATCTACTGTAATGTGGAGAGAGTCACTAACATCACGGACATTATGAGATTAATTTATTTTAGGCTATCCCTTGAGCAATGAACCGAATCATAGTTGAGCAGGCACATTTTCAAGCAATACATAACCTAAATGGCCATATCACACGAATGCATGAACACTCTCAAAACAACAACATAAACAAACTCTGTTCTTATAATACTTCGTTTATGTAATCATTTCCCAGATGGGCCAATAGCTTTATGTACATCGTATTTTCTGTTTTTGTTAGGGTGTTGAACCCATCGACAGAGACCCACTGTGAAAGCAATGTGAACATGTACCTTGCTCAAGGGTACCGCGCTAAACTGGGAAAAATTCATTTCTTGATAGCGCCGTGCATGTTTATGTGTGTATATAGAAAGGAAATCTTGACTCGCAAGAAGAATTTCAGAGAAGCCGGAGAAGTGCAAGTGTGTTTCTAGGAATGATGTTCAAAAAATTGTATATACTGACCATTGCATGCCACGATGGAATGCACCTGCCTCTTCATGTTCATATCAGTGATTCTTGTCCACATTCCAGTGTTGGGGTCAAACCTTTCTCCTTGCTTGATGGTCTCTGTTCCCCAATGGTTTCCTCCAATGACGAAGATGAATCCTTACAAAAGTGGAAGGGAAAAAGAAATATTTATTAAAGAGAACCTTTTTACCGTTCTCACATATTACGTTTCAAAGTTATGTTCAGAATCCTAAAGAAAGGATATATCTTCAATAAAATTACATAAAAGTCAAATGAAGAAAACATTGTAAAAAATATTACACCTTGGCCTCACTTTTAGCAATACAGTGTGGTAGCTTTCAAGATAAAGAGTATTAAGCTTTGTTCTTATTGTTAGAAATTCACTGTTTGAGTAAGTTTAATACGTAGATATTCTCCTCTCACCCCCAATTATAGTACATGATGGAAGTAATCCATAATCCATAAGCAGATCGTTCATTTGTTCCAATGTGCCTTTGCATCTGTGTACTTGATGCGATAGTCTCTCTGGTTCTGCAGAAGAGTGTAGATGTGTTCTCCGAGCAGAGTAACAGCAAATTCCCACAGTTGGGCATCCTTGTTTCTCATGTTTGTTTGTTGTTTTAATGGGTGTTAAAGCAATCGACATCTAAGGTCATTTAGGCTATGTAGTGTATTAATGTTTGTCAGAGCAGTGTGAATATTTACCTTGCTCAAGGGTACCGCGCTGAACTAAGAGAAATCAATCTCTTGATAGCGCCGTGCATGTTCATGTATGTGTGTGTGAAGGAAATCTTGTAAATATTAGTCTCCATGCTTGCTTAGTGTGCTTTTTTGTACAAAGTCATTTCACTTTACTCCTTCATTGTCCTGCAACCTCTCTACATCTGCAGAAAGTGATATCATTGAAACAACGTCTCTGTTGTTAGTAGTATGTGTTTATCACAGTTGATTCCAGTAATCGATATATTGGCAGCCGGAATGAACTTTAACGGGTTCTGACGTAATGTAGATTGTGACATACAAACATAACAACTAGAATTGCGCGCTGAGCGCGCTGACTTGGCGAATCTTGAAACCTAGTACTTAGAGTTTGTATTAATCATTACA
>JAUELA010095408.1:0-10110 GCA_031471845.1 Boltenia villosa | reverse complement strand
CGGTTAAGTTCGCAACTTGAATCGGAGCAGTTTGTGCGAACTTATGTGGGAGGTGCGAACTTAGCGTTTGAATCAGTGCTCGTTAGTTACAACCATTGAAGCATGAAATAAAGGTAGCCAAGAAATGTCAAAAAAATTGTCAAATGGGAGCCAAAATTTTTAAATGATATTCCCTAACCGAGATGTGCTGATCCCTGATAGAATCCCGGACATTTAGCCAACAGACATTTAACCAAGGGACGCTTAGCCGACGGACATTTGGTCAACATTTTTCAATTTTTTTTTTCAAAATATTTTTTTTTTTCGATCTTTTTTGTTTCAAAAATTGAACCTAACCCTGAAACTACCACAACCCTAACTCTTACCCTGGAGCCTAACTCTAACCCTAGATATACTAAGATATCATTTTTGAATTTTGTTGGGGAAAAAAATATTCAAAAAAAAAGTTGGCTAAATGTCCATCCACCCTTTCAAATATTGGCTAAATGTCCGTTGGATTAATAATGTCCGGATACCCCCTGATGTCACGTGTTTAGTAGGTCTGTCAACACTCCACTACTGTAGATTTAACCTATTTCTCGTAATATTGTTGTTAATTTTTCTTCAGATTATTCATGGGATATTAGAAGAATTGACGTAAAAAGAACTCTTTCCAATTGTGAGTGAACTTTCAAATCGTGAAACCTCACAAATTTATTTGCACTTCATTACAACTGCCAAGAAGAAACAACAAAGTTAATTTAAAAATAAAAAAAGGATCACTCAAATTTGTTCCATCTCGTAATCTTAAATTTCCCTCTTTTGTTCATCTCTTGCTGCCTTGTATGTTGATCAGTGGGCAAACCTAATTTACAGAGATACGGAGTGATTTTTACGGATTCCATAAGTTACATACCAACTCACTATTTTAATATGTAAATATCTATCACCTGAGCCCACCCTAACCCTCCTCCCTAACTGAATTTACTAATACTAATTTTATTAAGATGAAACTAAATCCGTAACTTCGTAAATTAGGTTTGCCCGTCACAGTAGTACGGTGTACCACAGTAAGAATCTGCTTCTGCAAACTTCATGACTAAAAAATTGAACATTTAATCATCGTAAACCTCATTGATGCTTGAGCAAAGAGTGTGTATATCAGGGGTTCTTAATCTATGGGCCATGACCCACCAGGTGGGTCACAGAAAGAATTTTGGTGGGTCATGAACACTCGAGTAGTTTTTATTACTTAACTAATAAAAGAGTGACTAATCCCACTAAAATATATTACCCTTGATGAGACATATGAGCCTAATTGTTACGACTTACAATATGTAAGATTTTCTACTGTTCAAAATTTGCGTTTATTAATGTGTTTTAATTATGACCCTTCAGAATTCATATAGATTTTGAAGCCAATTCATATCGGATTCACCAATTGGGTGATAAAAAAAGGAACAGAATGAACATTAGTTAGTACAAAATTCAAAGTGTTGTGAACATTAGTTATACCAGGGCTTCCCAAACTTTTTCGCTCGCGACCCCTTTCAATTTATTAAAATGTTCCGCGACCCTTCACGTTTAAAATGCTAAATAGTTCGAAACATACATTTTTATATTTTACTGAAAGAAACATTTAATTCTTAACGTTTTTTTGATGCGCAAGACAGTGTCGTATTTGCCTCTACTGCTGCTCCAACGTCATCTGCCATATTATGTTTCGATCTTTTTAACCAACTATCCATTGATTCCATTAATTCTACCAATATTGAGCCTACACACCCCTTATTTCAGTAACTAGTCTAGTCATTCAACAATCTAGTACAATTTTATGGCGCAATAAACTGTAAAATGACGAAACAAAAAGAAAGGCATCAAGATGTGCCACGAGATACGAGGAGACGTTCATTTCCCGATTTATTCTTCTATACGCATTCCCGTTTATACGAGATTACTGGTAGGCGTCAATTATGTAACGAAGACGCACTGTTGTGGTATTTACGTCTACAACTCAATTAAGATTCATGTTTTGCACTGGTTTTAATAATTGCGTTTCGAATCAAAAGTCTGAAAAATATATAGTATAGAAAATAGTAGGCCTACTACTATATATACTGTACTTTGTGTGAAATTGGTGTACTCTTTGCGACCCCTAAAACTCGTTTCGCGACCCCCTGCTGGGTCGCGACCCCCAGTTTGGGAAGCCCTGAGTTATACTATGTAAAAATGGTGATTTTTCGGAGAAAATGTTAAGAGTCACCGTGTCGTCATGCAGAGCGACAGTGGGTCATGGCAGGAAATAGATTAAGAACCCCTGGTGTATACACTGTTTCACAATTGTGCTCAATTTGAACAAATCTCTCTATTTTTATCATTGCTGAGGTAAAAATTCCACTTCCTCCCTAACTAACTAAGATCTGGTGACATCTAGATCAGGCTTGGAAGAAACCCTTTGGTCCAAAGGCTAAGTCAAGTAAAATAAACTTTTGCTTTTTAATTACTTATTTTTTATACTCATAAAAATCACTGTTTCCCAATATAACACTGTGTTAGACCAGTGGTCCTTAACCTTTTTGTATCCCGGCACCCCCTGTGATTCTGAAACTCCATCCCGCACCCCTAGCGCATAGGCGAAAAAAACATTCTGCTTTTTCGGAAGTACAAGTGAACCAACCCTAACAATAGTGGTATGCAACTATGCATAGTGCATACCCTCCCAAAAGTTTCTGTTAATCAAATTCCAAATATTCAATGTATAAAGTTTTCTATTCTACTTTGTATCCCCATGAAATGTTCACCCTGAAAATCGCTGTGGTTAACGAGTTGTAATGATGAGCAATAAAGAGAAATGGACCATTCTCTCGCACCCCCAAGAACCGACTCTCGCACCCCTTGGGGGTGCATGCACCCCAGGTTAAGAACCACTGTGTTAGACAATTCCATATTGAATTCACACTATGTTGAAGTGATCAGTGGATTTTTATATTAAATTTGTCTCTATAAATCAATAATAAAATATAGTTCCAATGAATTCATTATCTATTGTAATTGGCGGCTCGTCCATTGGGGCAGCCCCCCCAATGTACTAGTCATAATGACATTATTTATGTCTGCCTAACAAGTGAATATGACACAAAGTAAAATGTCTGCCGTTAAATAAAATATCATGGTGTATAATATATATTGATGTACCATGACCAAGCGGTGATCAAGGTCACGTGAAACCGCTCTGTACTGGCGAGTTCAGCGTCCCCAGACACTTACTCACGTCAAGGTTCAAGGCGACATATAGTGAAGTGAGGTGATCAACAAGTGTGCAACATCGTGAAGGTGCTGATTAAATCTGTGAAGGTGAAGCCGGGATTCAACCCAGAACTTCTAGGTGAGTATAGATAACCAGCCGACGGCTTTACCCGTTCGGCCACCGAATATAGAGTCCATAAAAATATGTTGGCAACATCCACAGAATAAATTTCTTGCTTTTTCAGAGATATAGCGCGACTCGATAATTAACAACAAAGGTAGAACGTGAACAGCAATAAAAGTTCTAAAAACAAAGACAATGAATATTGATAATGTGTAAAAATTTCTGAATTGTTACAAATCATTTATGAAAATGACAGAAATTAACAGCCCTAGTTGTGACCTTAAAATGTGGAAGATTCAGATGAAATATCGATGCTCTTTTTATTTCTAAATAAAGAATTGAAAATCACAAAAGAGTAAATTTTATCAAAAAGATCAATCAAGATACTTGGAAGTAAATCATTCAAATATAAATATGAAGAAAGGAATTGCAACCCATTGGTATAAAATTCGCTATGCTATCCATTAGGCCAGTGCTCTTCAACCGGGTGTAAGGTATACCCAAGTGTATACCGGATCACAAGTAGGGTATACAACTGAGAAAGGGTATACGAAGGGTGTACAGTGTACAGCCTAAGTCAGGGCTTCTAAACTCTATTATTATAGTAAATTAAATTAGAGACAACAGCGCAAATGAATATGCAGTTAGAATAGCAGATTGCTGCTTTAACATTTTGATCGAAAGATTGAGTTAACGGTAAAGTCATGGCGAAGCAGCCTTCAGATACAGGCCAAATCAACTTGCGGCGGAGGATTTTGCATTGTAAAAAAACGCTACTGTTACCTAACTGCTCGTCACAAAAAAGCAATTGTTTGTCATTGCAATTTGTAAGGTATACAAAGTTCAAAAGGTGTAACACGGTGATAAAGGTTGAAGAGCACTCCATTAGGCTATATAGGTATTTGCTTTGTCCGATGATAAATTTCAGAATTTGATATATATAGAACAGTTGATTCGCCTGTGAATTTATACAGATAAAAACACAAATTTCTAAAAAAATTTAATCCGATGAATAAACATGGAAAGTTGAACCGACACCACAATATATTTTTATATGAGCTAAATAAAATAGAAACTGTTATTTTAGTACATGCCACCCTGTACAATGTTCCTTCTATTTTTTTATAAAATTAATTACACAGTAAATTTTGTATGTGTTGTTGAATATTTTTTAAACCCAATATTAATTTACCAACATTATAAATCTGTTAATATTCTTTATCCTATTTTTATATTCGTACTTTGCCTGAATTTCTCCCAATTATCAGTTTTATTCCTTGATATATTTATATAATTTTGAAAAAGGGGACATGCTCAAGCACTAGAGCTGGGTGTGCTGCCCCTGTGGTATAGTTTCCACTTATTTGTCAAATGACTTTTTCCATGTTAAAGTGACTGACACAGGTAGATATAGGAATGAACAGAAACTGTAGAGGAAAACAGGACTTCTGGAACTTGAAATAAAGAGTTTTTGAATATCTTCAAGTGCAATATAGCCAAGCTCCATTAAAGATTAGTTAGTTCACTGGTAGACTTCCACATGTGAGCCAAAAAGTGGGATGACATTAGCGACATGAGCAAGCTTTGTGCAGCACTATTCTAAATCCATAAAGCAGGGTTGCAGAGTCGGAAGGTATAAGATCCGACTCCTAGAATTCTTACAGTTCCAACTCCGACTCTTCAACATAATCAGGATCAAGTTGAGACTGTCAACAAAGGCAAAGTAACAACTAACTAAAACTATTCTAATAAAAAAATTATTTGATCATTGTATTGTCACTTGACACATGAGTCAGGGTTTTGATTCTTAAATTTAAAAATTCCAACTCCGACTTCTAGCATTTTTAGAAGTCCTACTCAGACTACATCAAAAACCTTCGACTCCGCAACCCTGCCATAAACTTTATTACTGTTTCATAAAGATTATATCTGAAATGCTCGCTGCTATCTAGAAAACCAGTCTTGGAGTACTGTGAAAAAGGTGACTTACATATAGAGAGGTCTACCAATATCATAATCCTTATCTGAACTGGACTATCCCAAACTTAAAGACAAAATTTGACTTTTAAAATACCTCATAGAAATGGTGCATCTCTATAAAAGGGAATACCGTAATTTTCCGTGTGTAATGCACATTATTTTCGGTCAAAATCTTAGTCATTTTGGGGGTGCGTAATTTGCGTATTATGCACGGTATGAGGATTTTGAATTTTTATAATTTTAATTTTCAATATTTTGGTGACAAATCAATGGTTCGTATTTTACACAAAAATTTACGGTATTTTCGGTCAAAATCATTTTTATTATACACAGAAAATTAAGGTATTCATAAATGCTTCATCAATGGCATGAAAGGAAAGATCATTGTTTTGAAAATACACTTTATAGTGAAAAAAAAATGACTGTTAAAATACCTCAGCGAAATGGTGCATCTCAATAAAATGAAATATCGTAATTTTCAATGTATAATACGCATTATTTTCGTCATTTTAATTTTTTATATTTTGGTGACAAATCAATGGTGTGTTTATTATACACGGAAAATTACGGTATTCATAAATACTTCATGAATGGCATGAAAGAAAAGATCATTGAAAATACACTTATAGTGGAGTGTTGATATGAAATCCACTATAAAATTAAATAATGCATATCACCATATCTATTTCAAACCCCCTTTATAAACTTTGGGTAACCCCATGGGGCATTTATCTCCTTCGTGGGTACAGGTAACGGAATTAGAAAATACAATATTCCCCAGTCTCCAAAAACCATCCTTAAATTCTTTACAACTCCCATATTGTAACGGTGAATTGCCTTCGTGCTTTCATATGCTGTTTGTCCAACAAGAACGAGGAACAACTCCATTATAAAGAAGAAAGAGCTACCAAATCCAGTTGTCAAGCATCCGTATAACACAAATAAGCAAAATATTTTGACAAAGTCTAAATTTCCTTCGCCATTCCACAGATTATATATTATCCCAGGGGGGGCATAAGAAAGAAACGAATACAAAGAAAATTCAATTGGAATGTAGGTGCTGTGAAGATAGCTGAACATCTGCTTCGCACAAAAGATTGATCCGAGTCCAACATATAACCTGCAAAACAAAAAATGAACTTATTGATATCGTGGTCTTGGTTTACTTATTACCGCGAATATTTCCTTTAATAATTATAAAAATATATGAATAATTTTTATCCTTTCTCTGTATTTTTTGTACAAAATATACACAGAAATATAAAAGACGATTCAAGGCTGAAATGCATGTACGTGGCAAACTCATGCGTTTTAGGTTTGCTAAAATGCGTATGTGTATTTCATCCTTTATAGTAATATATAAATGTATCTTATGTTGGCTTTGTAATATTGTCATGCTTCCCTATGCTAGGTTCTGAAGCTGTTCATAACAATACTCTTCTGCTAATGTTGCTCTGTATCAAAGACTACTTCTTTAGATGATAATCAGTTTACTTACATACAGATATTCAGCATACAATATAATATTTGATACATCAAGTTATGTTACAATTTACCAGCAGTCTAGACCAGGGGTTCCCAAAGTGGCGTCCGCGACGACTGCACAGGGGGTCTGTGACGATATGACAAAACTGCCACAAACTTTACTTTTTTGTTATCTGTAAATGAGACTCAAATGTGTGCCGATTTAACCCAGCATAAACCTCGTTTGACGCTTAGCCGTTACGTTGGGGGTCCGGGAAAAAACAGATTTACAAATGGGGGACCGTGGCCCAAAAAGTTTGGGAACCCCTGGTCTAGACTGCCCACGAGATAATGAATATATCTATAGATCAATAGCGACACCTAACAGATTACTAAGGCATATCATTAAGGCTTACTTTCTAAAACTAACCAACGCCAACTAAAAAGTTTGGAAAACTCTGGGATAAGTAACATTGTAACAGGCTGTCCGGTGGCCAAACGGGTAAAGCCATCGGCTGGTCATCTATGCTCACCTAGAGGTTCTGGGTTCGAATCTCGGCTTCACGTGCACAGATTTATTCAGCACCTACATGATGTTGCACGCTTGTTGATCACCTCACTTCAATATATGCCTTGTTCACCCTACGTGAGTAAGTGACTGGGGACGCTGAATTCCTCGCCGGTACAGAGCAGTTTCACGTGACCTTGGTCACGGCTTTCCTCCGCTATATAAGTTCAGCATTCTCGCAAGCCGGCATGGTCGCATCATGCGACCACGTATAAGCCCGCTACGGCATTCCGGTGAATCCTAGGGTAAATATGATACATCAATCAAAAAAAAAATATATATATATATTAAGAGCATTAAAGTACATAATAAGCCCGAACTGTAACATTAAGACAAAATAAATAACTCACGAATATGGGAGAAAATATCTCAAATTCCGAACTCCGACACAAGTACGGAAGAAATAACAGTGATGATCCCTCTTCAAAACACAAACATTACAGACAGGACAATGATGAGATCGAGGAGGACAATGTTGTTGACATGTTAAACATAAGATCCAAGATTTCGGAGGATATTCAAGTAGAATTCCTAAAAGGACCACAAGTGTTAGGTTAAAATTGAGAAGTTAAGGTTCAACTGTCAGTTCAAGTTGTGACAATATTTTAGTGCAGCGCTTCTCAACCGGTCGGCCACAAAGCAGGCCAAAATGTTACAGTACAAAAAGCTAATACTTCTATCAACGTGTGTTAATTATTACTGAGTAGCATTTTAAAATTAAATATTAAGTCATTTATTATGCTTCGTCTGAAGAAGCTAGATGCTAGATGTATGATCTAGCGAAAGCTTACAAAATAAAACTTTTAGCTGTGTGTAAACAAGGCCATGTTTTATTTCATTGTACAATTTTATAATTCTTGTTTGAGCATCCTTGTGGCTTACGCTACATACGAATCCATAACTGAAAGGGAGCATAGGGAAAGGATAAATGGTTTTCTACACGACATCTCACAAATTTTGGCTATACTTTATTTACAGAGTTAGTTAGGGAGGAGGGTTAGGGTAGGCTTAGGTAATAGATATTTTGATATAAATTAGGGAGTTGGTCCGTAACTTACGGAATCCGTAAAAATCACACTTTAAATTAGTGAGCTAAATCCAATCACTTGTAACTCCGTGAATTAAGGTTGCCAAATTACTATCAGTATATCGTTTATTTTGAAATGAATTATGCTAACTGGACTTTGGGCACACCTAATTTACGGAGTTACGGATTTTGTTTCATCTTAATACAAATTAGTATTAGTTAATTCAGTATTAGTTAGGGAGGAGGGTTAGGGTAGGCTCAGGTAATAAATATATAGATATTAAATAAGTCTGTCGGTACGTAACTTACGGAATCCGTAAAAATCATTCCGTTAATCCGTAAATTAGTGAGCAAAATCCGTTCAACCGTTACTCCGTAAATTAGGGTTGCCCCTTGACTATATCCAAAACCCAGATTTTTAAAGTTACACTGAGAAATTTAGTAGTAACCGGCAGTGAATTAATCTCCATATCTGCAATTTCTAATTTTTCATGAAATAGAAAGTCATATCTTACCATTCGTGTACGTAGATGGATTGGATGACCCGAGTAAGAAGTTTCCAATCATATTTATAAACAGGAAAGAGAAGTAAAGCAGGTTTCGAAAATAGTCTTCTTCGTTTTCATACAAAACTGGAAAGGCTATAAAAAGGCACGCAATGGACGACATTGCAGCAAGAAACAGAAAATATATAACGCTGCATATTTCAATGGTATAGATATTGTTTTTATCGGTCAAAACGTGCTGTAAATCAGATAAAAATCCCATTTTTTGACTTATTGGAAAATCAAAACAAACGTTATTTGGTCACGTGAATAGCTGTGGTTTTATGCTTGATTAGTCGTATATTTGTGCTAAAAATTATGAATGAAATACACCTTATTTAATTTATGGAGAATGTTTTATTTTTCAATTTATTCATTTTATTTAAGCTGATAGTGAATTGTAATATATTATCATAAAAATATTTTACTTTTATAAACATTTAATGTCATAAATTTTGCTATAACGAAAACTCGCTACAGCAAAATAAATGACTAGTTGCTAGGTTACTGGATGAGGTTTAGTTGTTGTACTTGTTGAGCCGTTTGAGAAGATATCGGAAATGGATAAAATCGAAGAAGACACAATAAAAGAGGAAGAGGAGGAAGGCGAAGATGATGGAGAGGAGAAGGAGGAATCAGCGGAGATTGATGTTGAAGACTTGAAAGAGCAACTTGCAGCAATTACACCAATCCAAGTCCCAACAGAGTAAGACAACCCCCTTTTTTATATATAGAAGACCGGCCGACTTTACACGTTCAGTCCCCGGACGGCTGAGATTTACCTTTTTTTTTCTAAAAAAGTATGCACACAAATAAAAAAATAAAATATGGTTTACCTTGATGTGTTGAACTTCAGAATTGCAGCTCCAGCGCCCAAGTTTGACTTGTCGGAGTTTCCAGACTCTTACAAAGACAACACCCCAAAGGAGAAATTGGTTTTGGAGAACGCAGAGAATTTCCGAAGACAGTATGTTCATTTGTTTCGAGATCGGAAACCTCTGCTGTTAATTCCTCTCAATGAATGCGGGATTGAGGTAAATAATTTTTGCCAATCTTTTACTTCAGCGTATTATATAGGTAGCAGGGCACAATAGAGTAAATTTGGGAGGCCGGTCATTTTGACAGGCTTGGCCAGTCGAAGCCTGTCAAAACTGTTGTTTGGCCTGTCAAATTATTT
>JAUELA010095298.1:0-10111 GCA_031471845.1 Boltenia villosa | reverse complement strand
CCGGCAAGTTAGAATGAGCCTTACAGAATCAAAATGCGCATTTTGACAAGCATGCAAACACTAATTTGATAGCAAATGTAGAAAATATTGATTTTTAGGTCACACGAGGACATCATAATATTTCAAATCACATTTTCAAGAATCCGATCATGCAGAAATTGTTGACTTCACAAATGTGCTGCATATGATGCAGTGATTTAGAGTCCAATAGCAAACGAAAAGAATTATTGAAAACAATCTACGAGCTGCGTGTATTTCTAAAATTAACACCTCTTACATTGTAGATAGAAATCATTGTTACGCGAAAGGTTTGGATGCTTTTTATTTATTTATTTTTTTAACTAATGTAATATATTTACCCTCGATTCATCTGAAAGCCGTATCGGGCTTATACATGGACGCGTGAGGCGAGCATGCTGCTTGCGAGTGTAAACCCACCATATACAGACCAAACGACAATACCTATTTTTTAAACATAATGTACCATCAAGACGATACGACTGTCTTTGTCTTTATAATTCAATAATAGTTTTAGGAAGATGTTTTTGCTGCTTTGGAGATGACATACAAGGGAACAATTACGATATTTGAAGCTCAATAGCGCCATCTATCGATCGCAATTTTCACACATATTCGAATAAAAAATCACAGAAATAAGAACTGGTGACCATTATGTTTACGACATGACACGGCTCCCCGGTGTCATCAACCAGAAACTAGAATCAGCTTTTTCAAGTTAAATATGAATAATTTATAAATGAATGTATGTATACCTATATCAGTCAGCCCAAACAACACGCATTCACTGGGTTCTTCAACTTTGAAAAGTTACTGGGTAAAACTTTAAAGTTGGTCTTAATTTAATTTCAGAAAAAGTAAACAAAATTTGTCGAGCAAATAAACATGCATGAACTGCAGCGCACTGACTACATAATCAACATTCTTTTAATATTACCATATCAAAACTACACGATACTGCAATAACATGACAACATTGCTTAGAACGGAGAAAAAAATCGTCTTTGACACCAGAATTTGGCCTCATTTGGCACACAAGGACCAATTCACTTTATTTGTTTCTAATCTCACACTTAGAGGTGAATAAACGGACCACGAAAAAGCATCTTAACTACCTAACATCGTGTCTGCAAAGTATGATCTGTATTACTTTCTAGTGGATTTCAGTACATTTAACATCTTTCCTCTGCATTTAAAGCTCTCTTAGCCTGCATCTAGATTGAAAAAAAAAACGACACTAACCTGGACATGATAAATCCTAGAGATTCAACAGCTGCTCTTCGTACATCATTGTTCACATCAGACACCTGTAAATATTACATTTACATATGAAACGTGGAAGGCCATATCCAACTCAAACTCATGAATTAATAGAGGGCAGGTGGGGCTATATATAAATTGAATGAATGCCCCAGAAAATTTTGTATTTGTGCTTTCACGTCATGAATTGCAGAAAATCGTTTACATTGCATTAGGCCAAAGATTATTAACAATATAATTGACATCTTTCATACATTTTAGCTAGTCACCACGATTTATTGTTGCTAATTAATCAATTTTCATTACCGCCTATTTCTATTTTTCAAAAACTTACAAGTGGAACATTCACAGCAATAATTAAGATTCACGCCATTGTATTTGTGACTCAACAACATAGGTGGGCAAACTACGGCCCGCGGGCCAAATGTGGCCCTCAAGGTCTTCACAAGGCGATGTCAATTTGTGTGGTCCAGACATTTTCGCACAGAAAAACGCATTTAACGAGACTACAATAAATATTTCGCAGCCATGTTGCAAACGCAAACACATTTGCATGAATATTAATTGCGTTTTCGTGTGGAAATAACATTTAGTAAATATAGTTTTTGTTGAATGCGGCAAGCGAGAGATTCACAGATGCTCCATGCGACAACCCCTAGTGATGCTAGATACTCACAGCAACATGTAGAAGCTTCTGTATTGCTTTATTGCTGCCCGAACCAGCATAAGCCATCGCCACTGTGTACATTGCACTTCGTCGAAGAATCGGATCTTTGTCTCGTTTCAATGTTTCAATCAACGAATCTGCCTCTTCCATCCTTCCGTACATCACCTGATAACAAAAAAGGGAGAATATCGTCAACAACAGCAATTTTTTAATAATTGTTAATGAATACTAAATATATACATACCAAAGATAACCACGAATAGTATGTACGGTATATTAAATAAAAAATATATAATGTCCTTGCATGGTTTACAGGTCAAAAAGTCCAATGAATAAAATGTTCATAGGACAAAACGTCCGATGTAGAAAAGGTTGTTGGAAAAAATTAACGCTTTTGTCACAGTATCAATACGGTCCGGGTTGAGGGTTTAGGTTAATTGTTATGAGGTTAGGATTTTCCCATCAACATATATTGGATATTTTTACATTAGACGTTTTTACTTCGGTTATTTTTGCATTGGATGCTTTTTATTGGACTTCTCTTGTATAATGGAGTTTATACCGCTTAACATAGATAGAGATAGATAGATATAATTTTTATTTTTCATCATTTTAAGATACAAAATTCGGAAAACAGCGGTCAGTATAGAAAAATATGGCATGTAATGTAATGTAGTGACAACCATGACTATTAATTACAAAAAAATATGGAAAAAAAAAATAATTTAGATAAGGTGAGAAGTGTGCGGGAAGGGTAGTCAAAGAGTATGATCTGCCAAGGGAGGGGTAGGTGCACTCAACTCACCAGAGCAATTCCAACAGCAAGCCCTCGTATTATCTTCTCATGTTGAGTCTCTTGTGCATATGATACCATGTCTTCAATGGCTTGTTCAGATTTTGAACCTGAAAATTGTTTAGATATATTTGAAAAAGGTACTTTTCAGATACCTGTTACGGTGGCATTGCAAGACATATGGAGCATATTTCTTACCCAACATAACAAGTCCCATTGCAAGTCCTGCTGCTTCTCCAGTAATGGCATCATCTTGGTAAAGTTGATCTTTGAGAAGATCATACACATCTGCAAAAATGTAGATACAACACTTTGATAATGTTCAAAAAGCTTTTTTATCCAGTTGTGGATATAACATACAGTTGAGGCCTATGGTACTTAAAATATAATATTTTCAGTGGGAAGGATTTTCTTGCAGCTTACGTTGAATATTTCAGTGATATTTTACCATTTTCTCATCAAACTTCAAAACTATCGACATATACAATCAGTTTCATCTCCATTCAAAAAACTTCTCAGGCATGTTCAATTGATGTGGACTTTACAAAAAATATCGTTATCATGAATGAGGTTAGGAACAGTTGGATTCTCACCATGTTTTGCAGTTCCCATTGCAGCCAGACCTAATCCAAGACAACCTCCATGACGGACAATCTATAAAAAGAGGAGTTCAGGACAATGTAAGATAAGATAAAACTTTCAGGTCCTCAAGTGAAATGTATTTTATTAGCAAAATATACATATACAAGGCAGGAAATCAAAAATCCTAATTATATCCAATTGAAAAAAAAAATTGAGCCACTAGAGGCGAGAGTTCGGTAACAAGGACATCCTTACTTCACTTGTGGCTGATTTCAGCTGATTGAGCAGGTACTCTGTGATTTTTCCTTTTCCATGATTAGCATGGATGAGTCCAAGTGCATATAGTCCGCCACCTTCCTGGTATGCACTGTTGGAACTGGAATCTTTTGGCAAGTACGTTGACATCAGGTTCAGGGAGTCCTGGAAAAAATAACGCATGGACATAATCACCTCATGTGGAAATTTCTGATTTGAAATTCTCATTCCTAACTCACCTTTTCATGGCCATTGTGTATCACGCCAAGACTTGCAGTCACTGTGAATTTTGCCCAGTTGGTGGCACGAGAGAGCCATTCTAAGTTGTCTCTGAGGAAAATAGGAAGAAGATTATTATTAATTTGATGAAGTCAACTTTTTCCAAAATAAGCAGATAGGTGAGGAAAATGCCACTAATTCATTTCTCTTCAATGCTTAGTGGACATAAAGAATATATTGAATGCATTCACAAATATAAAAATGTAAATTCTTCAAAAAAAAAATTAAAGTTGAAACATGGCAAATCAGCCTGATGAAATTGTGTATGTATTAGTTAGTATAAGTTATTGTCATATTGTTATTGTGCATTTATACCGCAGGAATTTGTCACTGGTGGTCCCGCAGTGCATGAAGCTGTTCGCAATCACGGTAGCATTGTGACAAACTGAATTACGGACCTAAAACAAGAAGTGAAAAAATGAATTTATTTCAATAACGAAAAAAAATATTCTATCATTGGCACTCGTAATCCTCTTGGGAGTATCCAATGTTTGATTCTCAGTCCAACTTATACTCTCGAATTATACATATTTAATATTTTAGATTTGACACCTTCTCACCTATACCTTCTGGTACTGGAGGAAACTGCACATGTCAGATTTAAACGTGACTGTATGACATTACTATGCATATAAATGAACATATTCACATTGCTGGTAATTGAGACTGTTAGGACTTTTTTGTTATGCCGGGGTAAATATGATTATATTATCAGCTAATACTGAATTGACTATAAAACTATTATCAATGAATAATAAATTTTACATCATCAAAACAGCTACCTGATCTTTAGTCAACTTCAATATCTGCAGATCTGAATGATTGTTTCGAATTAAAAACTGAAGGTTGAGTTCTATGCTCTTCTCTCCATCCAGAATCAGAGACATTATATCAATGCGTTTTCGTAAAGCACTGCTTTCCGGAGACTGGAAAACAATAACACATACATGATGTTTAGCCAATAAAGAAAAACACCCTTGCAACAATGTTGTTAAATAGAGCGAAACGAGAACATGTTACTGAATAAGATTCTCAATTGAAGAAAGAAGGATAGAATTTTCCATTCTAGTGTTTGAATCAGGTTTTAAATTAAAAAGATTATTCGGCAATCCACAGAGACAGGGTATTCTTACTTGGATGTAAAAATCAAAATTTACCTCTTCTGGGACAACTGGTTTTTGCTCTTCCGGTTCAGTCTTCGGCACAGCAGCCGCATCTTCTTCAGATGGTGTGGCCTTGGCTTCTTCCTCATCGGCAGGAGCTTCGGATTGTGTGGATGCAGGAAGTCCTGATTTCAGTGCTTGTATGATATCAGTTAGAAAATGCTGTGAAGCACTCTCATACAGATCAAATCCAATTTGATATGCCAGAGATATTTGGTCCTAAAGAGAAATAAGAAGAATAAGTTTCTTTTTATTATCCAAGAAATATTTCATTTTATGTAGCCCACCACCTGGTTACTGAGAGGCAACAAGTCAACTCAAGTTGAGTTTATTTTGATTCTATTCACACACAACAAATAAATAAAATATTATAAATAATAAAATTTTAGAATAAACAGATTAACAACAATAATATAACTAGAATTGCGCGCAATTATGATAGACTGTCAAGTGTGAAGATATCATTAGAGATGTTTTGCTTGAAAATCCAGGATGATTTGATTTCGGAGTGTTTTTTCCTTAATCATTGTATTGCGCTCTGTAATATTCGTCGCTATTGTGGATTTGATTAGACGCTTTTCTCAGGCATTCATACATTTTTTCTTTTTCTTAAAACCTTGTATCAAAATTGTGTAACTTGGCGAGTATAGAACTATATTTAATTCAGCACATTTCATTCAATCAACAATATTGAAAAATGAGTAACGAAGATGGTTCATTTTTAAAATAGTTTTCCTTCTTTCCACATATGGAAAAGGTGGGATCGCAAATATGAAATTTATATTGAGCTATTCTAGCTTGACAGTCTAATAAATAATAATATAATATAATAAACTATACTAATCAAGGTGTTGAATGTGGCAGTGATGAAACGACCATGCGGTCATCAAAGTCAAATCACTGCCAGTTAATAAAATAAGTTAGGAATAAATTTCTACTTTAAAGTACTTGAAAAAAAAATAATGAGAGAAAAGGAAGAAAACATGACAAAATATGCTATTTTATTAGTCGGAAGCAAGAGAAAGGCAAAAGTACAAGCAAAATTTGAATAAAATTTTAATGAATCAAATCAGACGATAATATATTAAATACAACATATTAATAACTTCATTTTAGATCTCCCTTTCAATATGAAGTGGTCAGTCAGTATGGACAAATGCACCTCTGGACAAAGAATAGGCAATAATATATTCATATTCTTACTTTTGCTAATTTTCTATATCGCCAGTCTAGAAACAATTCTCCTAGTACCACCTCCTGGATTTACCAGCAAAGCCATGAATTATATAAAATTGATGAAAATAAAATTCTTACTTGTGAATCAGTTAGGAGCTTCCGAAGAATATCAGAGATGGCAGAAGCATCATCCAGGTAAATAAGAACTTGACAAACATTGATGTAGTCGGGTTTCAGAATCCTGCCTGGAGGTGAATCCGAGTCGAAGCGGGAGTAGAGTCTGACCAGGAGACGGAGGATCTTCTCCCTTAGTCCTTTGTGTTCGATGACTTGTGTGCATAGTTTGAGACAGTAGGCCAGCATTTCGTTCAGGTTTGTCTGTGGAAAGTTCAAATTAACTTCTTAAATGACCATCTCATAAGGAGCTCAATAAAATAAGATGGAAAAATACTATTGTGGGACAAGACTCGTTAAACTCTGTGTGAAAATGTCTGGACCACAGAAATTGACCTCACCTTGCGAGGAAGTTCGCGGGCCGCATGTAGCCCGCGGGCCGTAGTATGCCCTCCAGTCTTATCAGAATACATTTTAATGAATCAAATAAACTCATCAATAAGTGACTTAGGACAGGGATAGAACTTGCAAGTATTCAGGCATTTAATTAAAATAGTTTATTTTCTATATTCTTGTAAGCAGAATTACATTACAATACTGCTCATTTTAAGCTTAATGTTAAGACAACATCAGTGCAATCATTACTTCAAACTATACAACCAAACTCACAGCAAGTCTGACAGCTTGTTCAAATATATCCATTCTTCTGGCTTCAATTGCAATACCAACTGCTTGCTTGTGCTGGCCCTCATCAAGACACTTTTGGAACATGCGATTCACGATTGTCTCCAGCCTTGGGTCGATATCAGGCTTCATCTCATCGCCCCCGGCAACACAGTCTTCTGCTTGTTGACGCAGCTTGGTGTAATGATCTATGCATTTAGCTGGAAATAATAAAGTTGTAATTTAGAAATTATATATTAATATAATTAGAGCAGAAGTGCGCAAAATTTCCGCACCGCTTCAACTCCACCGTGACAGTGACCCACTTTTTGGTATTTAATTTATACAAAAAATAATAATGTTCAGTAACTACTGTGAGATGAGATTTCAGGCAACCATACACCTCTTTAAGTATTACCTCTTTAAAGTATAAGTATCTCAAAAATCATCGTTCAATAATGAGTAAGGCTTTAATTAGAACTTTGTTCGCAACTCAGTCTTTTCCCGGTTTACCCTTTGCTCATACCAGGGTTGCCAATTTGGCCTTTTCGATGCCAAATTCTTGAAATTTGGCCTCTTTCAATTCCTTTGGCTTCAGAAAACTTTTTCTCAAAACCTTATCACACAACTCAAGTAAATTTGTGACCCACTTCATTTTTTTTTCTAAATTAGGGTATCAAAATTGACCCAGTCGATTGAAAAGGTTCGACATCCCTGCTATAGAGCCTATATGAAGAAAATTCATCTAATTTCACTCACAGATAGTTGTACCAACATATTCAGAGTTCTCATTGATGTTAAAGCAATCTCCAGCACACAGAGCATAATGGAGAGAGTCTTCGAACGATCCGAGATAGTAATAAAGTTTGGAAGCCAGGAGAGCAGACAGTTTTCTATGCTGGAATGATTCGTCTTCATACAGGACCTCACTATGATGAAACAAAAATTGGCAATCTAGCAAAAAATCCTCCAAAATCTAGCCAAATGAAATTAATATGAAAAAAATATATTTATTTCTGATACAAGATTTATTTTTAACCATATTTCATTGCTACTGATCATGACTATGCTACAAGGTTTGGAAAACTAATATCGTAAATTCAATCTTACATTTTCTCAACATAATCTGAGATTTCTGGCCAGAACTGGGGAACAATATTGTTCAGACGATTCAGTGCGTATACTTTCAAGTCATCTTCTGGCTCATCGAGAAGAGCTATCACTCCAGCTGAAATAGGAACAAAACTTACATTATCCAAGCAGATATGAATACTTTTATAACAAAATTAAGAGTATGATATAATTACATACCTGCCGAGGTGATTTGCATGACGGTTTCAAAAAAGTTTTATATTCCAATTGGCAAAAACAGTTATTGTGATGACGAAGTTTCCAGAAATTAATGTGAATTACTTAAGAGCAGTTTGGTACAAAATATTCAGCATGTGTGCAAAACTGTAGGATAGATAGAACATTAAACATTAATTTTTTCATATAATGTAACCTGCTCTAACCAAGAAAGACAGGGAGAGGAAATATGCAAAAATGTATTGAATATTTGTTATATGTTAAATCAGTTTTTATCTGAGCTTGGGCACCGTATCATCTACTTCAAGTTTTCATCTACCAATCTGTTTTTAACATGCATCTTGATAAGTTTATAAGATATTTCCAATCCTGCGTAAAGCGATAACAATAAACAAACTTCCTGATTGAAATGAAAAAATATATTATCCTGATCGACGATTGTAGCGATAATGAGTGTTCGAATTGTTTGCTGAGGTAGGCAATTTAGCATGAATAATCATAATTTTCCTGTGGTTCTATGCACTATCAGCTGAGATTTGCCGGTTGAGTAGCGACATGCCGACTATCACACGAGCATATAGGTTTATATCAACCTTTATATGCTATTTAGTATCATTTAAATTTCGAACACAAGGTGATTAATACGGATGTAGCCAAAAGGTTGAGTTCTACGGATTACAAAGAAAACTTCTATTCATTCTGTCTAATAAAATTTCGTCAGAGAATGAAGGTTCTGTCTATTAAAATTTATAGATATGCGCTGACCATATCTAATACGGATCCACATACATTTATATTACTAAATTATACCTAGCAGTAACGTGCAATGAGGTGAGGAGTATAGAAACGAAGGCTTTTCAAATTACTGAAATAACAGGTAAAAAGATATTCATTCAACGAACAATTTTCAAGTTTAGCTCAATATAATTAAATCTCCTTAACTTATTAATTTTACCCTATGCCGAAATTTCCGGAATATATTTCTGTTCGCAGTTTTCTCTCCATTAGTACAGCACTTATATCCTTCGAATAACCCATATATCGCTGATGTTGCATATTTCCTTTCCTACTTTAGAAACAATCAGCATGCAAGACACAAGACAACAGTGTATCCAAAGTGATTCTTTATTAATAAAAAGAACTGCAAAAAGGAATAAAAGTCTGGGAGTATTTTTATTGTGAAAAAAAACAACACATAATCGATTACTATGATTGAGTTTAGAAATCACTGGCAGTGTTTGGCAGGTAGGTAAATTTGAAGACTGTTCTTGGTTCTTTTAATCACAATCTTACTTTCTTCAGCATATGCAGCTTATATTTCATTTGTTTTGAGCTACGAATCTTGGAATTCCTAACAGTAATGAGGCGGGTGTAAATGCGTTCAAAACAAGATGTTAGGAAAAAGGAGGAGGACATTATGAAGAAGATGTGGCTGGATCTTTCATTTGTTTTTGATTTTCCAAGTGACCTCCGCTCGCCATATTTTTGTCTGTGATGAAATCAAACGAATCAATTCCCTTCACAGCCGTCATCACATCGACCACTTGGATTTCTTCAGGAGCCACTCGCTGCATTGAAGTTGGGCCATCACGTCTAAATGATAAACGGATAAAAAAAATATACACTGTTCAAGGTGAAGTACACACCTTTCAACAAAACAACCTAATTAAGTCATCAAATGTTATTTTGCTACCTGATAAGAGAAGCAGCCAGGGAGCTTCTCAATAAATGGCCTACAAATTGTTGCATAGCTTTTGCAAGTACCATGCTACATACTGGCTCTTCTTGTTGTGTGGATATGTCAATTCCAATCTGCAAGCAATATAACAATAA
>JAUELA010095187.1:0-10115 GCA_031471845.1 Boltenia villosa | reverse complement strand
GTAGAGACATAGCTCGTAGGTCGGCTCTAGTTGCAGATGATTTTGGCTGCTCGGAAATATATTTGGTAACTATAACCTTTTTTAAAAAATGAAATAAATTAAATTTGCAGGATTTTTTTTTGTTTGTAAATGTTTGAAATTTCTTCAAGAAATGCATAATTTTAAATACATATCCAAAATATGATAATCCCTCCTGGAGAATAAATGTAAATAAGTTATTACGATCCGAGAAGAAATGCTTGTGGACAATTTTGAGATTCCACACAAAATTGTTTCTGCCTTTTGTCAATATAAGCATTATATCTATATCTGTTACTAATTTATTTTTCATTGTTTCAGGATTGTGCCCAATCTCAATTCTTAGCTCCTGGATCAGGAAATGCAGTAAAATTAAGCAGATTTTTTGACAAGGTATTAAATGACATATTGCTTTATGAAATTTAATACTTTATCAATAGTTAATTCCTAACTCCAAAAGGTTTTGAATACTTGAATGACTGATAAAAATTCATTCATCATTTTCATTATACTTCTTTAATATTTCAGGTTATTGAGCACGGCAAGCAAAAAAGGGTAACCAGTACCAGAGGCGACTTAACCCCACAAGGTCCTGAACGTAAGGGGTCAGTTGGCATGTCGGACAGGAGGAGATTCCCGGTGGCCCAGATGGGGAGGTTTACACCCACCAAGTCGAGTCACATAGACTGATGATGAAAAATCCTGATTTCTTCCTTTACAATAATAGTGCAATAAAGCTGCATGCCATGGGAATGTGTTTTGACAGCATTTATTCAAAATACAAATATATACTTCGAAAAGTATCTTGTTTTTTGGTCATAGGTAGGCAAGTCATAAACTTAGGTTGGACCCACAGAAAATAATCCTAATATTTTTGCTGTTTAATTTTCATTTTTTTCCTATGCAAATAAATTCCTTATCATTATGCGGATAAGGATGTCATTATGGAAATTTGTAATCACGATCAATTATTTCAACCTGGATGCGGAACGGCATTTCATGGGGGTGTGACAAAGAGGGTTAAAATTATAATTTTATTCCATCAAACAATATTTTAACATTTTAGGTTTAAAGTAGTTTTTGACTATAGTTTGGTTTAGGACCAGAGAACTTGGTTCAAAATTTGAAATTTTGACTTTTTTTTATCTTCAAATTATTAATCAAACATTACTGGGGGGGTCATGGAAAAGGTTGAAAACATTTTTCTTCACTTGTGTTGATAAAATTTCATTAGATGACGCGAGAAAAGAAAATGATGAAGTGAGAAGAATTCTGATGTAATAATCATATTCAATGTGAAAGAGTATATAGTTCAGTGACTTGATTCATGGTGAGCGTTTGGCAGCTTTTTACATCTTCAAATTTGGGGCTTAGTGACTCCCCCTAAAAATCCTCTGCGTCCTACAGGTTGAGAACCACTGTCCTAAACCTTTTATCCAGTTCGTCATAAAAACAGTAGGTTTGGGGAGCTTCCAGTAAAGAAAATACCAACTGAATCTCTGTTTTTTTTTCTTCATGCAATACGAACTTCAATAAATAAGGCAGAAGTATATTTGACAGGTAAATTTGTGCAATGAATGAAACTTCGATAGTTTCAACATTATAGAACTACTGTGAAATAATATATATGTGAATAATATATGATGTGAAAAAAAATATGGAACAAATTGAAATAAGAATCAAGGCAGTGGCAGTGCGATTTGAAATTAAACGACAAAACAGAACTTTTTGGACACCAATTTCTCTTATTCTCGTTCACTTGATGAATCCATTTATGTCTCCTGACATTTCAGAACTTCTATGATCTAAAAAATATGAATTGCATGATTTAAATAAGAAACAGTACTACATACCTGGAGCATAGGATTATAAACATTGAGAGAATTTTCTCTGCACAGTCGAACTTTTCAACTCCACCCAATCATTAATAACAAATCCATATTACAAAATACGATAAAAAAAAAGTGAAATTTAACAAAATATATATATTTCAGCAAAATGAAAAAAAAAATTTCAAAGAGAAGTAATATATTTTTATTAATTTTATTTTTTTTAATCATAATTATCATAATTTTTAAAAAATCATTTTCGTTTATTTCATAGCCTCTAAAACTAGCAATCCGTCATTCAATTGGGGCAAAATAACTGAAATTTTACCTGAGCTTGGCCCAGAATTGGATGATTGACAGAAGTCATCTCTTGCAGTTGATCCTGTATCACAATGCACTTCTTCTTCGCGAGGATGCAAGCTGCCTCCTCAAGATTTGGATCTGACAGGAGGCATCCTGAAATAATGTTAAGATATTAAAAATGCAATATTATGACAAAAAGATGAAAAAAATTCAAAATTAATCTCAAATACGCTCACCAAGAGCAAGAAGAGGGAATTCAACCGAGGAGAAATGCTGGGCGACTCCTTTGAGATCAATTTGCAAAAGAACAGGACAACTGAGGAGGAAGTTGTACAAGGCTAATGCTACTTTGACCTATAATACGAAAAAATATACATGAGAGAGGACTGTTGAAATTCAACATACATTTTGAAGACAAACGCTCATTCTATTTCCTCATAATACAAATTTTACACTTCTATAATCTTAGGCGAGTTTTGAAGGAAATTTGAATTTTTATACAGTTTTGATGGTCAAAAAGGCCAGCAAGTGGCCAAGTGGGTATACAGCCAGTTTGATTGTAAATTCAATAAGCAATCTATAGAAATCTCTCAAATTCATCTTATAATTTAGATATGTTGGTGGCAAAGCTCAAAGCTTCAAGCTGTTTTAAGTTCCAAATTATTTAACCCGTCGCAATGATATCTGATCGAAATCAAATCTCACTGATGAACTTAATTTTGAACTTCCTAGTCATCCTGTATGACAGTCAAAAACAAATATTAGATACATAAATGTGCTGTTTTCACTTTTTTTTTTCAGCAAATGAACAAAATATCTTGTTCACCATGCAGTCATTACCTTTCCTTCGAGCTATCAAACATCAATGAAAATATCGGAAACATTATCTAATAACTATGTACAATTTTTAATTCATGTGTTGGGAAAAATTGCCAAAAAGTGTGTGTCAACTGAAAAAGTTTGGATACCTCCAACTTAGGCCTCGGGTAAGACCAGACCAAAGAATTTTGACTTGATCAAATAATCTCCTGTTCCAGTAGCTTAATAATATTTAGTTTATGCTTTGAAAGATCAGTGTAAAATTACATATCTCACAAACCTCCTCTGGGTTCAATGGTGGAGTCATAGCAGTAAGAGGAAAGGTGACACATGATTGCCAGACAGTTGCAAGACATGATAACGAAGAGATGTTGGGATGACAACAGATATCAGGAAGTAACTGATGAAGATAGCCCATCTAGAAAAACATCAATGAAATAAGAATATTCAATTGAGAATATTTCAATTTCATACATATGATTTTTGAAACAAAATTTTCTTAGAGTTCTCACAAGACGTTAACCTACTATTCAACTCAGTAGTAAGAGCTGACAATAACCAATGCAATTGATCTTTTTAAAATTTCAATTCAGGAACAATTAAAAATTTTCGTTCAAGTAATAGGCTACCTGTTGCAAGGCCACCATCTGTTGTAATATGAACTGCCAAGTGCTGGGAACGAACAAGTCATATTCCAGGCAGAGTTCAGCTACGACACGCAGAGCCCTGGGCTGGTGTCGCAACTGTGGCGAGGCAAGTATGCTTCTTGCCACCTCGTCCTTATTGCCCTGCTCCAACTGAGACCCATGGATCGGAAAGCTGATGGAATCAAGCTCGGATAGGTATACCATGATACGCAGCTTTTTCCTGAAAAAAGATTGAACAATTTTTCTTCAATGTTAAAAAATCATTGGAGAGATTGAACAACTCAATCATCATAGATTGAATCTTTAGAGACAGAAATTTAGAAAAAAAACCTGATGGTTTCGATTTTTTCCTTTGTTAATTCTTCGAGAAAATCATCATCGAAGAGCCGTAGTGCACAAGTCAGAGCTCGTACTCTGTGGACGTTCATGATTTGCGGATTTTTTGGGTCGAAAGCGAATCCCAGGAGAAATCTAAAGATATAGTATAATGGACACAAAGAAATTTAATCTGTGAGTAGTTTTTTGAGAAGTGAATAATCACGTACCTTGCTGTTGTAGCGGCCAGCGACTCGGATAATATATAAAGCAGATGTACAATGGAATCATCCATAGAGCCAGAAGAAGGTGATACTGAGCATAAGTTGGCAGTTTTCATGTTCGTTAAGTTGATTGTCTAGAAACCGGTTTAATAAGTGAGTTCTCATCAAACCATTCAAAGGATCAAACATTTAGAATCAATTACGTGGAGGGAATATGCTTTTACAAAAGAATTTATATACTTTTATACCATAAATGTTTAAATGTATATCTTTAAAAATTTAGTGTTTTTGACATAGCAAAAAATATTTTTTAACTTAATAGGATACCTTATAAGTAAACAAAGAAACACTTTTTATCGCAAGAAATATTCTAAATCAACTTGGAAAATTGGAACAAAAATTCTCTCAGAAGATGCGAGTACTTACTGAGTCTTCGTCATCTTTATCAATATCCTTCACAGAAAACAACCAGTTTCTCGAGATCGAGAGCCGTAGTTTGAGAATATTGAGGGAATGAATTTCCGCGATCTCGTTTGCGGCTTTATGGATATCTGAAAATATTTCAGAGTTTCTTTTAGAGCAAGTTATTTCAATATTGTCACTTGAAAATTGAAAATCCTCTTATTTACTTTTTTTTAAACATAAGTGAGTGGATAAGATACGACTATGATTCATTGTAGAAAACGGTTCAAAAAAATCCAGTAAGACTAAGGATTCTGTATACTTCATAATAAGCTATTGGATGTGAGACATGTGCTAGAGTAAAGCATTTCATAGAGGCAATAGATAAGACACCTTTATACGATTGAAAGGGATTATTTCAAAGGTTGAAGGAAGAAATGGACCGAATGCTCTTGAGCCTCCATGGTGTAATTTCAGAAAAAGTAAACCCAGTTTAAGTTACTGCAATTCCAATGTAATTTCTGACCCTATGCCACGACCCATATACATGGCTCTAGGACCCCTGATGGAAATATAGTCCCACATGCTATATATAATAAAATATATTGAAGACTTTACCTGGATAAGCTTCATCCACAGGTTTGAAATACCTCTGCATGATTGACTTGTGTTGATAGAGAACGAAGATCAATTTTTCAGGATAGAAGATAAGAGGAGAGGTGTCAGGTCCTGTTAGATCATACTTGTGCAGAATATACTCAACCGCAGCATTGCAATGGAACGATGAGATGTTCTGATGCATTTTTGCGACTGCTGATCTGTTCAGATCGTCCTCCGATAAACTCTCCAGCCAACTTTGTGAAATGGATTTGCACCTGTGAAAAACGACATAAATTCTTCTTTTTTAATAAAAAAAACACAGTAATGAAAAAAGTTTGAAAAATCAGTGATGCTTGAGAAAATCTCACCATTCATAAGCCTCAACTTTCTCCTCTGAAATCGGCAAAAGTTCTGCGATTTTTTTCGCCATTGCAGTAGCCATCCTGTAGTCATCCATTTCTTTAGTTAACGATCGTAAGAAGGCCATTTGGTGGGGCTTCATGACAAGGTGATGAGCTTTGTTGCTGTCCTGTTGAATTGGGTTAAAGATATAAAAATATAACAGGAAACTGATATATCTATCTATTTTGCTTTTGTATTTAAAAATTCATTTCCATGCGACCAATAGATGAAATACTTCTGTATTTTACACTGAAATTTGGCCACAACATTATCACACTGTAAGATATATGAAAGAAATTCAGAATCCGTTTTAAACGTTTAGAAAATTTTGATTTATCATCACAATTGTCCCTATATTATTTCTATCGTAAAAATGCAGACAGCCTCTAAAATAACAATTTTAATTTTTACTAAACTAAATATCCATCTTGGATTCATTGAACTCACCAAATGAGCTCTGATTGAATTGTCAACGGCAGTCATGTACAGTTTATTGATGTTCAGTGATAATATACGAGCAATTGGGACAAGTCGTGTAGCTGAATGTTCGTTCAGCTCTGGTGTTAGTATTTTCCATGCTGATCCAGAGTCCCCAAATAGCAATGGATGAAGAGGAAGCCTTGAATATAATTTTCAGGTTTGAGAACTAATAAAATTGTCGCTTAATATTTTTCGAATTTTTCAAATTTTTATTTTTCGAAAAATTTAAAAAAACTTTTTTTTTCAAATTTTTTTTTGATGATCACATTTAATGATGGAGAATAAAGCTAAAACAATAAAGATACATAGACAAACACCACAAGTTAAGACTTTGATCTGTAATATTACTTATTATTTATCTAAGCATTCTCGGAAGGTTGTAAAACATTTTTGATTATCAAGTGAAATAACATGAAATTTTCATTTTATATGTTCATTTTATAATAGATTAATAACAAATTACTTCATATTTTTATATTTATGATATTGAAGGTATATCTCCAAGCATCATTAAAAAGTAGCCAGGTGAAATATTTTTCTTCAAATCATCAAAAAAACAGTGTGAAGACCAAACTAATGGTACGAACCTATATTTCGACAATACTGGCAGTTTTAATGCAGTATGACTCTCTGTGGTAAGTCCCCACTGATTTCTTTCATATTCAGCAACAGGTTTAGTCCTTTTAACCCGTTTCATACACTCGAGAAGTTCTATTCCCTTCAGAAAACGAAAATTTAAGGTTAATTTAAGATAAATCTAAATCAATCTTGTTTAATACGTCTTAAGACTAATCCTGGATTAAGTCTAAAATTAAAAAAATGGAGAATTAATCCTGATCGCGATTTAAATCGAAAACGAGTTTTTCCACTCCACGCTATTTGATTCTACAAATTGACGCGTTAGGAACATACCAGCGCCTAGATACGGAAGATGAAAAAGAGACATTCATCAATTAGTGACATGAGACAAGTATGTCGAGTAAAAGTATCTGTGAAGGTTGGTTTTAAATTCTAATCCGGAGATACGTAACAAAATGGATATGAAAAAGGAGAGTTACGGTTGATCGAGTTGAAATTCGAAACCGCGGATTAAGCAAACAGTAAAAGAATATAGAAACAAATATGAGAGTTACGCATGAACGCAGTTTAAACACGAGTTTAAAACAGGAAATACGTCGCTCAAGGCTGGCCTAAATCTCAAGCAGCATGTTCAGTTATAGCAATACAGATCATAACGAAACTTAAGCTAGCCTATATATCGTTGGTTACGCAAGTACCGGTACCAGTATTGTTGTAAATAATTTGGTATTGCAATGTCGTAATCTAAATTGTGAGTTAAATTTACTTCGAATTGTCAAAATTTTCCACTTTTTACTATTATATGAAAGAAAAGTAATTTGTGTGCGAGTTTGCCGTTAGTTGAGTTCGTTGTGCTACTAAGCTCAAGACTTAAATTATGTTATATTCGCGAATATGTACACTTATCATTGGGAAAAGTGGCTTTCTTTATATGATATATATTAAGAAGAACTGATTTGTTATAATCATTACTATTTACAGTTAAGAGAACATATGGACTCAAAAATCACAATGAAACGTAGTGCCAACTTTCATGAGACGGAGAAGGCGATACTTGTGAATCTTATTATAGATTATCCTGAAATATTTAACACAAATTTGGATAGCGCTGCAATTCAAGAAAAAAATGAGGCATGGGAAAAAGTGACCTTGAGATATAATTCACTGACAGCGACTGAAAGAACGTTGAAGAACTTAAGAGGGTGTTGGAAAAACATAAAAACAAAATCAAACAAAGCAAATAGGAGAGAAGTCCCGAAAACCGATGGGGAGGATAAACAGAAGGAGGCGCTGCCACTGAGTGTAAAAAACTTACAAGGTAAAAATGGAATACTGTAAATATGTGTGTAAAGTGTCACTCCTGCAAAAATGCTCCCTATTTCCCTATCATCTCCCTCTTCATCACATATATCAATAGTGCTTATTACAATTTCATGATATTAACTGAGTTCAAAGAAATACATGAACTCCAGAGTTGCTTGGAAAATCTTGTGATTTCCATTTGAGCGAAAACATGGAGCGGCCCACCCATAGCACTATATTTTTTAGCATTTTAGCATATATACTTTTGGTCACATGATATTATTTTTTTATGATGTCACACTAGCATTAAAAGTAATCAATTCAAAAGGAATATAGAAAGAAAAATTGCAGCTTTAAACAATACTTCCAAGGCATTACACAAGGGCTACTCCTTTCAAAAGCTTCTCATAACAGACTCCCATCACTTCTTATCTGAGATAAGCAATGATAACAAAACACAAAACACAAAATCTCAGTCAACTACGCATGTCAAGTTTTAATATCATTAAAGTTTTCTTTCTTCTTTAAGGATTAATAAACAAAGAAAACAAGAAATCTCTTTTGACTGAAGAACAAGAACAAATGATTAGAAGCATGCTGAAGGTCCCATCGCTGTAGAGCAGGCCCTGTCGATGGAACACAGGAAAAAAGCTGTCGGTACCACGATGGAACAAAAGAAAAAAGCTGCCGTTACTGAATTGCAGGTGTTCAAGAAAGTGTTGAAATTACCCACAGCTAAACCAAAAGAATATGTCGAAAATGAAAAGAAGTCTCCCATAACAGAAAAACAGGCGGGAAGAATCGAACACGAGACGAGGATGAAATACATGGCTGAATCACAGGCCATGAAGAGGGAAAGACATGAGATGAAGATGGAATATTATCGAATGAAAATAAGAAAATTGGAAGGAAAAGAGGATAAAGGAGAAAATGATGAAGACGAGACAATGAACATCATTGTGGATTTATAGCTAAATTATATTTTTATACGTTTCTTCTTAAATTTATTTTATTTTTTATTACTTCATAAATTTCAATAAAAAAAAAAACAATACTGCTCAATTTATTGCACAAAGTATTTTATTTCTTCTGCCTGTATTCACATCCTCCTGAATCTGCGATCGTGAACATATTTGAACATATTACATGAACTCTAGTGAAAATGAATCCAAGCTCGGATGAGCTCGATCTTACTGTCATCTTCAAAACCTTTACTGAGCTTTCAATACATTAACCTTTGCAGAAATAAATCACCCCTTTTACCCCTAAGGAAGACACCCCCATTACATTTTAAAGGTAAGTCCAAATTGCATATTGATATTTCTTCATTCAATGTTAGATGAAGGATCACATGGAAAAATGAGTTTTATCTTACTTCTCCCTTAGCTAATCTCATTTTTATCTTTCGCTTGAACGTGAAATACTCAGAGATATTGAGCGTGATTCCAGGTCAACTGCTGCCCACATATTTATATATATATATAGAAGTCTTGGTGAAAGTAACTTATCGGTAATATGCATAAAATTACCCTTCAATGTGATATATTTCACATATACAGGGCACAAAATAACAGCCAGTCAAATGACTGGTAATTTGAAGGCTTTGACAGTCGTCAAAATTTGACGCCGTTCAAAATGACTGGCTATAAAATGGCAGGAATATTTGTGTTCTCAATACGAAATTAAACAGGACACAAATTAACTCTATTGTAAAAGTTCATTTCTCATACATTGAACGTAAAAGTTCGTTTTTTTGAATGATGAACGTCCTCAATTTACCTTTTGGAACAAGCCGTATTATAAAGGCAAATAATTTGAAAGGCCAAACAACAGTTTTGACAGGCTGCGACTGGCCAAGCCTGTCAAAATGACAGGTCTCCCAAAATTCCTCTATTGTGCCCTGCATATAGCGGATTATATCAAATTTACCTACAGATTAATTTAGGCATCATCACCAGTATGTTTGACATATGTGGCAAAGGATAAAGCAATTGACGGTCGTAATCTAGTACTTTGCCGGCGCTGTTAGTCGGTGGCGGTCCTAGAGCCATCGAGCGTATAAAAAATACAAAACTGTCTCCTCCAATCTGGGACTTACCTACACCGCGAGTACCAACCTACCTTTTTAACATTAACTTCTCTTTGTTCCACTTGACACTCTGTGATCAGATGAAGGATATATTTGCACCTCTTGT
>JAUELA010095076.1:0-10115 GCA_031471845.1 Boltenia villosa | reverse complement strand
TCAAGGGGAGGGGTTGAGATACATTCATATTTCGGCATATTAAGCATATATTTAGCAAAGTCAAAGAATTTCTAAGGAAATTAAAATCTTTATACAATTCAATAGTCAGCTTGTTTCGTGATGTGATCGACTCTGAAGGCGTCCTTCAACTTTGCCCTCACAACCTTTCTTTACCAATATATATTATTATCTTTGCTTGAAAACGTACATTTGCTGGTTGAAGAACAATATAATCTCACTCTCTCTTTCTCTATGCATATATTTTATATCTTTTTCCCAGATTATCTCTCTTGCCCGCCAGGATTCAATTGCGGTGTGAAATTCAAATCAAGTAAAGGTATGTGGTTGTGCTCTTTATCAAGTGCTGCTAAATGCTCTATGCTCCTTCAACAGAAGTCAGGCTTTGCTAGGATTTAGCATAAATCAAACAGATAGATTTAAACAATCGTTGAGAAAGTAACAGTATCATAATTTTTTAAAGTAATGTATCACATTTCCCCTCGGATTCACCAAGAAGCCGTATCATGCTTATACATGGACACATGATGCGCCCATACCGGCCGTGCGAGCGTGCTGAACTTGGATAGTGGAGGAAAGTCGTGACCAAGGTTATGTTAAACCGCTCTGTACCAAGCGAGGGGTTCAGCGTCACCAGTCACTTACTCACATCAAGGGTGAATACAGCATATTGAATGAAGTAAAGTGAATCATACATTCTTTGAGTCAGTTACCACCTAGTAAAGAAACAACTTAAGAATCCTATGATAAATGAGTCCTCTATATGAGAGAGCATGGTGAAATAAGAGAAAAGTATAATGAACAGGTCATATTTGGTGCAGCATTGCAGTAGATTGGATATGAAGTTAGAATTAAATGTTAACTCGTTGTGGGGGAATTTCCAGCTTTGTACTTTGCAGACAATATCATTTGTTTCAATCCAATGATCAATGATATATTAATGGTTTATATATATATATGTTATATCTTATGATATCGACCTAATGAATAAAATAAATGAATAATAAAAATAATAATAGTCCTGTCTATGTCTTTGGCTATGCTTGCTTTTCGATTTTTCCACGAGTAATAAACGCAATAAATGGAATCATAAGTTGAATTCCTGATTGCCACTACTCCGTGCTTGTAACGGCGAATTTCGTAATTAATTTTACACATACTTGCGCCCAAAGTGAAATCCAAATATTAGCAATATATTGATTAGAAACCGTGTTTGAAATATTGGCGATGAAGTCCACTGGATTGTTTTAAGCATGATGAAAATAAATGAATTTATGTATCGCCTAAATTATTCGAAGGTCTCGATATCGATGAATCGTCATGTATTACGTCAATATATTGTTTGTCGGCAACATTTTGTATTTAATAAGTTTGGCAAAAAACGGACCTGGTCGCTTATTTATCATCATATCGTTGTATCAACATCTTAAAAATTCAGATAATTATTGGAGCAAAAACTGAGAAACGGGTAATCCGTGAACTGTTAATTTCGGTGCTTTAGGACGGATACATATGATTTTTACACTTTGCGGTTGGGTGCATTATTACGTATATATACCAAAACACGAATTCCAGTCAATGAGTGCTATGGCCACTTATCGTGTTTCTGTACGTTCGCGTGATTAGCAACATTAAAAATATCGGCCCTGTAGGCACTAATCTCGAAAAACACTCGGCACCAAGAGTGTTAATAACTCGTTGTGGAGGAATTACTGGCATTACTTCCTTTGGAGACAGTATCATTTGTTTCAATTGTACCTGTTTGCCTGTCAATGTCTTTGCTTACGTTTGCTAATTATCTGAGGTGTATTTTATCAACTGTAATTCCCAATAACATCTTCACACACCATTCCATAACAACCACCATACCCTGCACTTTCTCTTCCTCTTATCAAAAATGCCCTTTAGTCAAAATTCAAGTTTATATTTTAATAGTCCCAGTCCCACCCGTCCTTGTTAATTTCTAAACTATATTATGCTTAGTACATAAATATATACAACCATCTTAAATTTGTTTCTGGATTCATTTAAAAGGGATGGTGTCGGTACCAAATAAAACGCTGCACAGGACCCCTACCCCTACACAGGATCCCAATTGTGCATCGCATTTGAAGGATATTTAAGCTACCATTTTTTAACACTTTCGGTGCTTCAGGACGTATATATTTTTCAGGTGCTTTATGACGTATACATACATTCTTACTCAAATTCCAGTCGATGGGTGCCATACCCACCATTCCATAACAACCACCACTGGTCTTTATGCCAACAAATATGAACCTATAAAAAATGCACAATATTCCCTCCATAATCTTTTATTAGTCAATATGCAGACTTAAACCATTAACAATTCTATTAAATCATGTTTAGTGCAACAAATAGTAGTAATTTTGTGGAATAATATCACCAAACCAAAAAAGCTTGAAAGCAATACTTCAATCAAAATCCTTTTTCATATTAGGGTTGGATTTTAAATTTTTGATTCGAGGATGTAATTAATACTGTAGAAGTCTTTGAATATTTATTTGTAAGATTTCAGTAGGATAATAAGTTGATAGGTCGATTATTAGGGAGCAGAACGTTTCAAAATATCGCAATCATTTCAATGATGGATCGACCATTCTCCCCATGAAAAGAATGTTATCGTTCTGATATATTGCATAGATGAAGGGCCGGTTCACGTGCACAACTGTTGGAAAGACAAGAGATCGGCCCACTGCCATGGCTGCTGATGCGGCTGCTGCTTCAGTTCCTTAAAAAACAAAATAGTTTTATAGACAGAGTAAGAAAATTTTTATGCTTTAAAGGTCACCTAAGGTTTTTTTAATTCAAATATTCAAGACTGTTGAAAATTCAATAGAGTTTATGAGTTTTTATACAATTTGTCGATTTGAATTGGTGATGATTAGAAATGGCTTTACCTAGGAATAATGGTGAATATTTCAAAGCTATGTAAATCAGCTGATATGTCGTGATAAAATCTGAAAATGTCATTCATTTCTGTTTATCATATTAACCCTTTCCATGTGGAATTTAAGTTACCAAAAGTGCGAGATTTTTAATATTAATTTTCGCAATTTTGCGAAATCTATCTACTATTCAACATAGAAGCTTAACTCTAGGTTCGTTTGAAAGAGGATGTAAAATGCTTGCATAATAAGATATAAAATCTGAGAAATTATTGGGTATCCTACTCCTATTCCTTGATATTCAGGAAATGTTTCAATGGTTAGGTATCTTCTAACACCAGGTAGAAATAGTAAAACGCGTATGTCCAATTGATACTGCTAGATGCTGCTATCAAGCTGTGATATCAGGTCTCGCCGTATTCGCAGAACAGCACTTTTGTGCCTGCAATGTCATATTTGCGAACATTTTCAAATTTTGTTTTATTTATATAACTTTGATTTGGGATAACAAAAATAATTTTAATGACTATCTGTGGTAAATCCACCATAACACTATGCAATAGATTCTTTATATGCATTGGAATAACGCCAATTGCCGCTATCCTCTGAAGGCGGATATATTCGCCTTCCGCACGCAACGCAAAATATTCCACGACGGACACATGGAAAGGATTAAGGTAGGGTGGCCAGATGTTTATTTAACAATGATGGTCGCAGATATAAATAAATGTAAGGCCGCACAGGATCCCTACTACGAGTTGTATGTTACATTTGAAGGATATCTAAGTTACATACTGACCTTCTTTGTTGACCGTGATTTTTGCCTTGTGGACAAAGTTACTCACGTACAGGAATTCTTTTGACATTCCAGACAGGTCGGCTTTTCTACTATCAAACAAGTCAGTCACAAACATTTTCTTCAACAACTAAAAGAAGAAAAGACAGTAATGTTAAGGAACACAGACATGTGCACATGAGCGCACCGACATAACTGGGCATAATAGTAGCAGTGAAAATCGGCCGTCAGCAATAGGGGTCGTCCGATATTCATTTTTGGGTTCCGATACAATACCGATATTTTCAACTCGAGGGTTCCGATAACCGATATGTATTACTGATATTGGATTAGGTTTGTCAGAACCTAAACTTCACCACTAAACTCCTTTTAGATCTATCAAATAGGATAAGATAAGTTTTTAACATTCTATTTCATGAAATCAATGCAAAAATTGGATGTAAATGCAAATCATGTAGGTGCTGAATAAATCTGTGAAGGTGAAGCAGAGATTCGAACCCAGAACCTCTAGGTGAGCATAGATGACCAGACTGCACGCCGGTAACATTTGTAGAAATTTTGACTTACATTTTTCACATCCAACGGCTTTTCGACTGTGAAGCTGGGCATGTGTAGCTCTAATCTATCCGATGTCCATGAATTCAATTTTTTCCTGAAAGTTCTGAAGTAGGTTTCGATTGATGTTCGGGTGCTGAAGCTGGTCATTGCTGTGTGAAAACAGATTTTTGAATTTGAACAGAGACCAAATTCATATCATTATTCTCATAATTGATCTGGTTTTAAGTAAAGGATCTAAATATTTATATATTTAGATATTATAAAAGATAATAATAAGATAGATAGAATTTTTATTTTTCATAATTTTAAAAGATTGAAATTTTGAAAACAGCGGTCAGGGAGGCCTGTCATTTTGACAGTCTTGACCAGTCGAAGCCTCTTGTTTGGCCTGTCAAATTATTTGCCTTAAAAACACTGCATCAATTAGCTTAGGGGGTCAGCACAGTAGCACACCCTTTGTTACTCGCTGCTAGCAGAAGTTTTTCACCCGGTGTATTAGCTTACCTTGCTACTAAAATAACACAAAGGTAGAAAACGGGAGAGATATTGTGAAATCGTGTAAATACACACTTGGCGTGCAGAGAGAGAATGTTATTTTCCTTTATAATGCCGCTTGTTACAAAAAGTGAATGGGGACCCTCATGAAAAACGAACTTTTACGTTCATCGAATGAAAAACAAACTTTTACAATTGAGTTATTTTGTCGGTTGCAGGATCTAAATCAGGGGTGCCCAAACTTTCCCTATTTTTCTTCATATCTTGCCCGAATGACTCCCAATTTTCCCCAATTCTCAGTTTCATCCCCTGAGATAATTTTAACAAAGAGGGCGCTTTTTCATGAAGAATAAAACGGACAGGTTCTCAAGCACCAGAGCATCCCCCTGTGCACGTAATTGACCGTTGATACCAATAATAATCTATTTTCCTCCATTTCATTGCAGCACACCGATCATATATTGAACATATGTTGCATAATTTTGAACAGTAACTTTGTGGGTATGAAAGTAGTATTTTTTTTGTTTCAATGGTTTCAACATTTGTTCAACAATTTGCATCTCTTTCACGGCCGCACATTATCCCTCTCACGGCCGCAGGTTGTGCACCCCCGATCTAGATATTTATGTATTTAGTTATTATAAAAGATAATAATAATATAGATAGAATTTTTATTTTTCATAATTTTAAAATATTAGGTAGGTTTGACAATACCAAATAGAGAAGATTCATATGAGATAAGACAGATTCATATGGGATAAACTCAAGCTAATTATTATTATAGACAAATTATTGCAGTAAACAAATGAAAACAATTTATTTTCCTACTCTTCCAGCACATTTCTTAACTTAAATTTTTTTTTAAACTTTTCTCCCTGTTTTCATATTTCACATTGGTAATTAATAGCCATGGTTATCACTGCATTGCATCTTGCAATGTTATAAACCATTCAGTTGGTTTTAGTGCCCAGTCTTATTATTGTATACTTTGTATTTTTGTAATATTTTAAATAGGAATGTGTTTTGACAGGGGAAATAAAAAAGTGTAAGTGTAGTAAAAGGGGACATTACTTGTGATTTGTAATGCTCGATTTTGCAATGCAGGAATCTTATTAATATGTTTTCTTATTTTCTATATGCTATCTATCTATGTAACCATCACCTACCCTCTGCATTCTTTGGCATAATAATTATCATCCAGGAATCCTCATCATTGTATGGAATCCCTATGTATGTGTAGTTTGTTGTCTCCCTTATCTTGTAATCAGCAGTTGATCTCATGAAAGGAACAGATATACTTCCTCCTGGAGTCTTGAAGTCCTGTGAATTCCCAAGTTTCATATATATATTTTTTTTAATGTATCATATTCACCCTCGATTTACCGGAAAGCCGTATCGGGTTTATATATGAAGCGACCATGTTGACTTGCGATTATTATTATTTTTTTTGATCGATGTATCATATTTACCCTCGATTCACCGGAAAGCCGTAGCGGGCTTACACATGGATGCATGATGCGACCATGCCGGCTTGCGAGCATGCTGAACTTGGATAGCGGAGAAAAGCTGTGACCAAGGTCACGTGAAACCACTCTGTAACGACGGGGAGTTCAGCTTCCCCAGTCACTTTTTCACGTCAAGAGTGAACACGGCAGATATTGAAGTAGGTGATCAACAAGCGTCTAACATCGTGTAGGTACTGTGTAATTCTGTGCAGGTGAAGCCGAGATTCGAACCCATAACCTCTAGGTTAGCATAGATGATCAGCCGACTTTACCCGCCGGCTTGTTCAGTATGTTAACTGTCCATTGAGCTTGATACGGCTTTCCAGTGAATTGAGGGTAAATAACCAAAACACACAGCCCAACTTCACCTTTAATCCTTTCCGTGCCATAGGAAATTCCGGTGTCTTTATTCTTCGAGCTGTTGCCGAGCCGTAGGAATTTCCGGTGTGCGCAATCCGATATTAAACAGCTTTGCCGTGCATCATTTATTTAGAAAACGCGTGTGTGAATGCCCAATAGACTAAATTACGTAGTTGATTTGTTTTCCGCTTCAAATATCTTTCTCCTAACATATTTTAAATTAATTTGATTGATCTAATGTTTACTGCCCACCAGACGCATGTAGTGCTTTTTCAGACCAGTTTATTAGTCTTTTAAATCAATGCTGATTTCATGAAATAGGCAGAAATTTTGATTCTTTCTAGCATTCAGGAACTCAATATGAACATAAAAGACATTATATACACTCAAGACATTATCTTTCAAAGCACAATCAAGAGTAATTGCACTATTCACGCACTTCCAAATATTTCGCTATCATGATGCAAGGTTCGAAAATTTGAAAATTTTCGCATACTAAGTATTATATCGACATCGTAGCTCATCGGCAACATCTAGCGCATAAAATAAATGTATTCTCGAAACCTTAGGTGGCAATTTACTATTTTTGAATCATTATCGAAGACATTTTTTTAAAAATTTTCAAAATTCTTAAATATTTCAAGTTGGGGGCCATTTTAAGTTGTAAATTGCAAGTGTTTTGTATCCTCTTTAAAATGAATCTAGAGTGAAGCTTTTATGTGGAGTAATAAAAAAAATATGCAAATTTTTCCCAAGGGTGTGCAGATTGGAGAAATTAAATAAATTGGAATATGATTACCTGACTTATTTCCTATTGGCACGGAAAGGGTTAAGGTACCCTCTATCTCTAAACTATCTCTTACCATATTTCCATCACTCTTGAAGAAATTTGTCCAAGATGCTTTGAAGTAGAGAGCATTGACCAGAGTCAATCTTGTCAGACAGGTCAACATATCTGGTTTCACAAGATCCTTGATCAAACTTTCCGTTTGCTGTTCTACCCAAGAGTTGATCCTGAGAAATGAATTCTTTTGTGAAATAAGATACCTAATGATGTTGAGATTAAGTAAAGCAATTGTAGCTAGGACAGCTAGGGGACCTACCAAGCTAGGACAGCTGCCCCGCGACAATTGCCCCCCAGGAACTGCACCAGCCTAGGATAATTACCCCACAAAAATTTACCCCCATCTAGGTAGATTGCCCCGCCTAACTGCACCTTTCCAATTACTAGATTACAAGTACCCATTGCTATATCTTTCGAGAATATCCCTAAACATTGAAAGAACAAAAAATCAAATATGTAAAACATTCTGGTAATGATGCATAGTTTAATTTTCAGATCATAAATCACTTTTACTGCATCTTCTTTGTTTAAAGCAATCAGGCTCATTTTTCTGAAATATCTTGATGTGAATCTATAACAGGGGTGGGCAAACTTTTTTCTCCGCCGGCATGAAGCATCTGTGAATCTCTCGTCTCTCAACAAAAACTAAATTTACTAAATGTTATACACGATAATTATTCATGGAAATGTAATATTTGTTCCACAATGAAAGAAACCTCGAATATAAGTCAAATATAAATCTCATTGTTAAATGTGTTTTTCTGTGCGAAAATGTCTGGACCACACAAATTGGCATCGCCTTGCAAGGAAGTTTGCTGGCCGCACAAGAGACTTCGTGGGCCGTAGTTTGCCCATCCCTGCTCTATGTATTCTGAGATTGCTTGCTTGTCTGTAATAAATAGTGCTATATTTCCTTATAAGGCCGTTTTTTAAACTAGCAAAATCCTCCTCATTTGCGGTGTTGTCTCCAATTCAATTTACTATAACAATAGAGTTTAGAAGCACTGACTTAGACTGTACAGTGTGCACCCTTTGTATAACATTTCTCAGTTGTATACCCTACTTATGATCCGGTATACTCTTGGGTATACCTTCCACCGGTTGAAGAGCACTGGTCTAAAGACCCGCCATGAATGCGTGCTCGTACTACCTCTCATATCTCTTGTACTAAGTACACAGGGGCTATATTAATGTGGAGTTATTTCCTCTTACCTTTGCGCTGCTTCCTCTCTCTTGCAAAAGTCAAGCTCCTCAGTCTCAGCATAGTAGCTCTGTTCCAGTATGTCTGTGTAGTTTTTATAGATGGGGTACCTCTCCTTAATAAATGCCCTTGTTGCCATGATCGTTTTCACAGGAGAATCGCTTGGAAGAAATTTATCTTGGAAGACAGCTCTGAAAGTTTAAAATTCATTAATTTTGGATAGATATAGATAGATAGAATTTTTATTTTTCGTCATTTTAAAATACAAAATTCGGAAAACAGTGGTCAGTAGCCACTAAATCCAACTAAATGGTTTATGACATTGCAAGATGCAATGTAATGACAACCAAGTTTGTTGAAATATATTAACAATAAATATTTAATTTCACTCACGATTTGTTGACATCACTCAAATTACTACTTATTGGGAGAGTTGAACTGAACGGTAGCCCATCAAGCACTACTTGATCATGTAATTTTTCTCATAAATTTTACACGATTGAGTCCTCTATTTTTCAGTATTTTATATTTTTCTCATCTACCATTTATACATTTGTAAATATAAGTCGAAAAAGTGGAGAAATTTACAGATGAAGTGAGTGATATTCAGTGCTCGAACAATCAGTGAAAAGGGATATACTTAATTTTTTGTGTATAGTCTGATAAATAAGTTCTAAATTGTGATTTGTTAAGATTCAACAATATATAAAAAAAGCAATCCCAACTAATAATTTACTGAAGCTTTTTTTTGTTTTGATTGATGTATCAAATTTACCGTCGGATTCACCAGAAATCCGTTTCGTGCTTATACATGGACGCGTGGTGTGACCACGCCGGCTAGTGAGCATGTTGCACTTGGAGAGCTAAAGGGGAATTTACCATATGCCATTTTTTTGGCAAGCTAGATTTAAGGAAATAGCTAAGTCAGCGGACAATAGAGGAATTTTGGGAGCCTGTCATTTTCACAGGCTTGGCCAGTCTAAGCCTGTCCAAAACTGTTGTTTGGCCTGTCCAATTATTTGCCATTTATTTTGTGCCCTGTTGAGTGAATAAAAACTAGCAGTAAAATGAGTTGAAAAAAAAAATAATTCAGCAAACATGGACAACAGCCTACATGCGAAATATGGATGTATATGATATTACATTGCTACATTTAACATGCTGTCTTCGCAGCAAAATAGAAGATTTCTTGTTAAATTTAAATTTTGTTATATTTATTCCTCCTAAACAAGCAGCTTCAATTTCTCTTATGCAAGTTGTCGGCGAGCCATTTTGCATGGTATTGACTCAGGGCACAAAATAACGGCCAGTCATCGGTCAAATGACTGGGAATTTGAAGGCTTTGACAGTCATCAAAATTTGACGCCGGTCAAAATGACCGGCTATAAAATAGCAGGAATATTTGTGTTTTCAATGCGAAATTAAACAG
>JAUELA010095075.1:0-18926 GCA_031471845.1 Boltenia villosa | reverse complement strand
GTCCACCGGTCATTGCCATGGCAACTTCAAAATCTTCAGAATCTGCAAGTGAGTCCGCAGTGTCGAATGATCTCTGTGATTAACGGATAGTGAATAAAGTAAGGTCATGTGACCTGATTTTAGGGTCAAGGGGTCACAACTTTCCTCCGCCATTAAATTTGGCATGATGACATCAAGGTGTGGTGATGAATTCAGCAACAAAGTCCACTCACGTTAGTAGCTTCAGAGTCACACGATGACAATCTTGAGATGCGAGCCTTTCTTGAGTTGGTTGTCGTGGACGAAGGGGACTTGCTTCTGATTGGCTTCCGTTTGATTCTCCGCCCATTGTAATCATATTCCTGGAAAGATCAAGAATTATTTCAAGAAAAATAATTGAAAAATATTCTCAATAAATTTACCCCACATATCAGGAATGTGGGGTGAGAGTTGAGGGGGTTAAATCGGGGATATGTAGGATTTTAAAAGCCACAAAAATAGTTCATAACTTTCAAGTCGATCTTTTTTATCAGAAAGTATTAATCTAGAAGGGAATCTTGAACTAGGTCAGTGGTTCCAAACCTTTTCGTCTCCTTATAACAGGGGTGGGCAAACTACGGGCCATGCCGCCCGAGAGGTTTCTTGTGCGGCCTGCAAACTTCCTCGCAAGACGATGTCAATTTGTGTGGTCCAGACATTTTCGCACATATAGTTTTTGTTGAATCTGGCCCGCGAGAGATTCACAGAGAAAAAGTTTGCCCACCCCTGCCTTATAACGTACATTTTATTTTGTAGACTCAATTATGAATAATATCTATTTTGCAAAAAATGTTACTGAAATTTGCATACGCATAAATATCTATTTCGGACTATTTCGGTTTGCTTGTTCACCAAAAAAAATGTGTGTTATTTTATGCTCAATTTTCTCCTCCTCTATCCCTCATCTCCCACTCTCGAAAATAGTGGTTCGAGTGTGAATAAATAGGGCAAGCTCGCTTACTTTATAAACAAAGTCATTTCAATTTGACCTTCGAGCAGAAAACATCTATGTAGTATATATTGGCCACTCAAATTCAGCATTCATTACTTTCCATTAAAAAAAAACTAGAGAAAAAAACGCTCTTGGGTGTTATTTTTCTTATTTGCTCGTTTACGGCCCTTTGATTAGAGGCAAATAGCCCTGTTCTCGCCCTCAAGAACCACATGGGTCTCAAAATTGAACTATTCCGGTAAATTTTAAGTGATTTCGAAATTTTAAGTGTTTAAGTTCATCAGCCTAATTGTTAGCAATTAAAAACCTACCTTTGAGGTCACCACCACAGGTTAGAAACCACTGAACGAGATACTTTAATTTGTCAATTTCTCAAAATTAGTCAGAGAGAGATTATTGAAAATTTTCATAAAATTTAAATTCTTTCGAAGGTTGAAAATTAAACACACACTTACCACAGTGTGTTTGAGCTGGTCGCTGCTGTCGTTTCCACTTCTTCCATCTTCAGAATCTCCGGAAACAGCTAGAGTTTTCTGGTTTTCAATGCATTCCTTCTCAAAGGCTCTTAACATACGGGTTTCCCGATCTTCTGGTAAATTGTCGACAGGATCTTCTTCAAATTTCCTGAAATTGACAAAAAAAAATTTAAAATAAAGTAAGCATGGTCCTTTATCTATTGATCAAGGGGACATTCAACCAATTACAAGTCTTTTACTTGTCCAAAGATACCTCTGTGCTTCTTTTTACAGTTATTCAATATTGATTGAAGTATCATATTTATCCTCGGATTCACCGGAAAGCCGTATCGGGCTTATACATGGACGCATGATGCGACCATGCCGGCTTTCGAGCATGCTCAACTTAGATAGCGGAGGAAAGCTGTGACCAAGGTCACGTGAAACCGCTCTGTACCGGCGAGGAGTTCAGCGTCCCCAGTCACTTAGTCACGTCAAGGCTCATGGGTAAACACGGCATATAGATAGTGAAGTGAAGTGATCAACAAGCGTGCAACATCGTGTAGGTGCCGAATAAATCTGTGAAGGTGAAGCCGAGATTCAAACCCAGAACCTCTAGGAGAGCATAGGATACCCGTTCGGCCACCGGACAGCCTTATGAATATGAAGCTAGCATTACGATCTAGTGGAAGCTTGCGAAATAAAATGGCAGATTTATCCAGTACTAAAGCACATGCACTGCATGCTTGATCACTTCACTTCAATGAGTGCTGCGGGTGGCTGAATGGTTAAAGCCGTTGGCTGGTCATCTATACTCACCAAAAGGATCGAATCCCAGCTTCACCTGCACAGATTTATTCAATACTACAGCACCTACACAATGCCTGGCACGTTTGATCTACTCTACTTCAATATGCCATGTTCACCCTAATCCTTGACGCGAGTAAGTAACTGGGGACGTTGAACTCCTCGTCGGTACAGATCAGTTTCAAAGGGACATTGTTCACGGCTTTCCTTGACTATCCAAGTTCAGCATGCTCGCAAGCCAGCATAGTTGCATCATACAATAAGCCTGATACAGCTTTTTGGTTATTTGAGGGTAAATATGGTACATTAAAAAATAATTTACTTTTCGTCATTTCTGCTTGGGCCGTCCCAATCTTTCAACTTTTCCTGTCTCGTCAGAGGCGTTCTTCTATATTCTGGCGTTTTCGGCCTTCTTGGGGTCGTAGGTCGTGCCTTGGGAGTTGTGGGTCGAACCTGTGACCTTGAAGTAACTCTGGGTTCATTTCTTGGAGTTGTTGGACGTTGTTTAGTAGGTCGCGGAGCTGAGCTACTTCTCGGAGTAACTGGACGGTTTGAGCTGTGGAATTGGATATATTGAGTGAAAAATGTAAAATTTAATGAAATATTGAAATATAAATAAGTCTGCATGAACCACATGCGTTATACATTCGCAAAAATTATATCTTAGGGTTAGGGTAAGGGTCAGGGTTAGAGACACACAAAGAAAAAAAATGTAAGATATAATTTTTTGAATCTTGGCAAAATGTCTCCTCTGCAAATGATGGCGAAATGTCCGTTGGCTAAATGTCCCGAATTTGTTTCAACCACATTTCCTGGTCGCATATTTCTGACAGTAATATACCGTCCTGCACCCAACCCCCAACCCTGAGTAACTAAGCAGCTAAGAAATTGCGAAAAGGTATATCACCCAACGGTAAAGTCCGAGAGAAATCTCACATCAACATGTCATAGCCCCCCTCCCCAGCAACCTGGAGGGAAGTCTCTATCCTAGAACCCACCATTTTGCCAATGACAAACATCACACCAGTCACCAGACATTTTTGTTTCTGGCATATTTACAAACCTTGTCGGTAAAGGCAGTGTAGGATTTATGTTCAAGTTAAATAAGCTACAACTTAGGGCCTCAAAATGATGATATGATAAATATGTAAACAATAAATGCATCCATTTGAAAGTGATTTGTATTTTTTACTTTGAATGCTTTCCTATTCATTTATTAAAAGGAATGTTTGCAAGTTTTGTGAGGCCTTCACGTGTAAATTTTAGGCAAGGAACCTTTCCAAGTCTAAATCTGGCAATGGGTGAAGATTAGTCATTTAATAAAATTATTCTCTCAATGATGGACTATGTGGTATATTTCACTGATTAGTTTCTTGATTTCTCAAAATTTTAAGTCTAACAAAATTTTATTGTGACCTCTCAACTTTCAACTCTGAACTTCCAAAATGATTAAAACAAAAGTAACCTATTCAATTGCCTTCCTTTCCCTTCATCAGAATACAACATGGATCGGACTTGTTCTGTGATCCCAGGTTTTTGAAGAGCTGTTCCTCTTCTACGATTTCCATCTCTGGAAATACAAAAACATTGCTTTAGTAATGTGCAAACATGATGAAACCTATTTAATATTATCATTTTAAATTAAAGTAAAAATTGGATCAGAAAGTGACACAACCGGTTCTGAAACGAAGGATCGACACATCTAAGAGTTTGGTTGAAGCAGAGGTGGGCAAACTACGGCCCATGGGCCGCATAATTCCTCGAAATGCGATGTCAATTTGTGTGGTCCAGACATTTTCACACAGAAAAACGCGTTTAACGAGACTACAAAGAGATTTCGTCACCATGTTGCAAACGCAAATGGATGATAACGATGGGCGGAGTATTATTTTCAATTCTTTCAACCGCCCAACGCCGTCAATGCTATTCAAGGAAAAATAAATTTTCGTTGAATGCGGCCCACGAGTGATTCAGAGATGCTGCATGAGGCCCGCAGAGTTTGCCCACACCTGGGTTAAAGTGTACTTTTTGACAGGTAGGGTTATAATAGGGATTGGGGTTAGGTTTAAGGTTATGGCTGGGGCAAATAACTATGACATAATAATTTTGTCATATTTACCCTAATATCTATCAGGCTTGTACATGGCTTCATAACGTGAACATGCAGAGATTGATGAATTTCATATATATTTGAATTTTTCACCAAAAATAAAAGTAGAGTATTTAATATTTACACAGACGATCTGGAAGAGGCGATCGAAGATGAAGAAGTGGAATTAATTTCGTTTCTTCGCGGTTGTCGATTGTCCGCAGCCACTTGGAGTTCCGAAGAGTTATTGGTACGTCTCGGTGTGGAAGTACGGAGTGGTTTACCGAGAGTTATTTCACTTCTGCTGACCAAAGTTTTGGGGACGTTTCTCACTACTCGACCGACTGAAATAAGATATATATCGATGAAACCTGTGCTCTGGAGTCAATGAAATAATATTGAGACTCCTACTCCACCTAGTGAAAAGTTTCTGAACCCAGTTAAAAATGAACAACTGTAAATACGAAGAAAAAATAACAAAGAATGGAAAATGAGATGCTATAACTTTGGCCACTTTTGAATGTATTGGCCACTTGTGAATATATTTGGCCACTTTCCATGGTATTTGGCCACTCTTGAAGATATTTGGCTATTCTTGAAAGTCTTTGGCACTTGTGAATATATTTGCCCATTTTTAATACTATTTGGCCATTCTTAAATATATTTGGCAATTTTGGTGGTCTTTGGCAACTATTAAATATATTTGGCCACTTATGAAAATCTTTGGCTACTAAATTTTCTATTGTTTTCAACAGTACTCAGCAAACTCTCAAAATAATATATCTTAAACAATGAAATCTCCTCTTTGAAAAAATTGTTGTGACATTTATAAAAATGAAGAAAGTAGTAAAGGAGGAGGTAAAATATTTTAGGAAATTTTCAGACTTTGAGTGCAACCAAAATTGTCCTACACCATAGACCTGGTCAGGGCCATAGTCGCTAATGATCTCAGTTTTAAACATAAACAATTATAGGACACTGACCTGAGGAATCTGAAGATGATGAATGATTTCTTTTGGGGGGTTCCAAGCCCCCCTTTTGACCCCTGTTGTCATAGCTACGACCTTGAGTCCTTGAGTTCCTCGGAGAGAGCTGGTCTTTGTACGGACTCATTTCGATATATTCTTGACTTTGATCTATACTACTGTCTGTGTGTTCCCAAACATGATGACCTTCAGGATTTCGCATGACCTTGAGATAAAAATATAGGACCTTGAAAATCACAAAAGTTTTGGAAAACTCAGAATTACTATTTTAGCCTCATTTTTAGGAATTTTACCTAAAATATAAGTCCAAGCCTAAAGCCTAGAATAGACGACCACATTAGCAAATTAACGTAAGCTCCGATCTGTAACGTGGATAAATTTTAGAGTCTACACGACGGAATTAACACAGCAGAATTAACGTAAGCTTCCAATCAATTTCAAATCGAGAGCAATCGAATGTATCGATCTGATTGGTTCCTTGTGATAACCACCGTGTCGTGCAAGGAAATACGTCAGAAGTATTTTGTAAACAAAGAAATTCTCGTCCTCCATTTCATTCAAAATATTTCACTCAAGATGCAGCATTACAAAACACCGATTACAGCTTTGTTGTTTGGCAAAAGAAAAAAGTTTATTATTGTATTTAATGGGATATGTATTTAGTTAGGACAATCCTAATCCAGTAATACGGTACCCAAAATAAGTCAACCGGTATTAATATGTATGTAAGTAGATGTGACCTGTTCAACTGTTGAATCAATATGCGGTCATCCGTGACACTCTCTACGAAGAAAGCAAAATGCTCGCCCCGTGTTTAGTCGATGGTTAAACAAACAAAGCGAATTTGTACGTCACTGTCCGTATATACAAGCCTTACCTGCAACACTTCTTCCTTCGATACTTTTCGCTTTGGTGGAGGTTTAAGATGAGAATCGTGGGCTTGGCTGCGGCGATCAATGATTTTCGGTGTGTGTGACATATGGCCACTTGATGGCGACATATCCTCACTATCTGGCGTCCAAGAGTAGGAAACTCTTGAGGGGGAGGTTTCAGGAGACCCAGATAAATTAATACTTAACCTGCGGAAGAAATATAGAAATTTATTTTTATTTCGAACCCTGATTAAGATGACCAGCCAGCGGTAAACATAACTTTATTATAACTTTACCTCAAGCTACTTGGAGTTGACGATTCTTTTACTGGAGAAGAAGTGCTTGACCCTTGACCCCTGTATGACCTTTTATCAGGGTCATCACGCTTGATTCGTAATCGTAGATCTGAAGGAGTGATGGACTGTTGCTGTTGTGTACTGGAAGCAAAATTTTACATTTTTTTAAACTATTTTATCGTAGGGAAAGTATACAATAGGTTTGTGATTTTGGCTATTTTATGACCAAATACAATATATTTGGCCATTTCAAAGGTCTTTGGCCACTTTTGAAGGTAATAGGCAAATTTTGTAGATGTTTGGCTATTTTTGAAAGTATTTGGCCACTTTTGATGATCTTTGGCCATTCTTCAATATATTTGGCTAATTTTAATGGTATCTGGCCACTCTAGAAGATATTTGGCACTTTCGAAAATCTTTCGCCACCCACGTCTTTGGCTATTTATGAATGTCTTTGGCTATTTATGAATATATTTGGCCACTTTTGATTTTCGTTTGCCACTCGTGAACATATTTGGCCACTTTAAAAAATCTCTGGTCATGAAATTTTTGAGTTTTCGACAGTATTGAGCAAACTCCCAAAAGTAACACCCTTACCTATGAGTGCTTGTGTCACTTTCCGTGCTCGCTTCCCGTTTCAACCTCGCATGTTCTTGTGCACGACGTGATGCAGTGGGAGAATCAGGCCTGGATGAAGATAAGATAACGATATGACTTTATGAATTTGAATGTATGTTGATTGGGTTGGGTCTGGATCAAGATGAGATATGAGTGAAAGATAACTTTTTATAATTAATAGTCATGGTTGTCACTACATTGCATCTCGGAATGTCACAAACCATTCAGTTGGTTTTAGTGTTATGTCATGTTTTCTATACTGACCACTGTTTCCAAAATTTTATGTCTTAAAATGATGAAAAATAAAAATTCTATCTATCTGTATATCTAATTTGAATGTACTTGAATGGGTTCCCCTAAATATGGAGAAAGAAAAAGCATTGAGACAAACTAAGGTGAAAATTCACTATAATGGGTCGTTGCTATGCGCTGCTCTTGGCTCTTTTAATACCTCTCACTAGTCACGGATCTTATAGCAGGGTTAAGGTTAGGCTTAGGAAATAATATTTTTTTTAAATTTGCTCCCATTTGGATTTTTGGCAACCCTTATCACATACTTGGCATCCCACGCTTCACTGCTGTCGCTATGAGAACGATAAGGGCCACTTTGGTTCTTGGACAAAAGATCAAAAGACAAATAGGTCGACAGACATATAGTCGACACGTGTAAGTAATTAAGATTGAGATTAGGGTTGGGACTTTCTGTCATTCGACCTCTTAGCTTTGTCAACCATTAATCTGTCGAGTACATATCTTTGTACTTGGAACAGCGAGGGTTGGGACTTTGTCATTCGACCTTTTAGATTTGTCGACCTTATATCTCGATCAACATTTTGACTGTCGACATTTTGACTGTCGACAATTTAACCGTCGACTTTTTGACTATCGATGTTTAGTCTGTTGATCTTTTGTATTGCCCATCAATTGGCTGTCTACCATCAAACCATATATATATCACATACAGCTTGTTCAATAAGACAAAACCAAAGGAGAGTTGATAATAAATACAGACTATTTTACTAGTTTGAAAACACAGGACATCCACACCTTACATACCTTGAAGGGACATCTCGTTGGAGCACATGGGAACCAGTTTGTTTTCTTTCAACGAACAGGACATCTTCATCAATGAGATTGCTCCTACTCCTCATCTTGGGAGCCGATTTAGGTTGACTCAACCTGGAAAATATTCAATTAAATTTACACATTTTTCATAGTTTATATTTCTTTTATGCATATATTATAATTTTCTTGGACATAAAATAAAGGTAGAATTCACTTGAAATGGCTTACAAAATTACTTAAATTTTAATTTTAATTTGAAAGAGGTTTGACTTGATTCACTTTTCATTCTGATTATTCCTTTACATATATTTATTTTCAATAAATATATCTTCCTTTTTTATTCTATATCAAATTTGTCTGTTTTTTATCTTGAAATAACGTAACTATTTCTTTACCAAATTCCGCACAGAGGTCCAGAGGCACCCCAGAATAATGCATCAACAAAAAATAGTTCTGGGGTCCTCCTGGATCACTATGGGGGTAATAACCCGATATGACAAAAAGGCATACATAATACCCCTATGATATCCTACAGTGAGAAAATCATAAAAAATTTATTTTAAATGTTTATACAACAAAGCACTTGAATTTAACAGACTTTTTTATTGCCAACTCATAGCAGTAGACCACACACTGTTTAATGAATAACTTATCCTGATGAAGAACTCGTATTAAATTTCATTGCTTTGCAAACGATTGCTCTACTGGTATCAACGCTCTTTCATTGTATATTTACACAACACGACCAGCTAAAACCAACCATCGTAGACTTACCAAACAATATTGGATCTGTGGTCACAATAAGATACAATACAATGGAGGGAGGTTCTATGTATACAATGTGGGTATTTGCACAAACTTTTCAAGCTGTATACTTTTCTCTGCCTATTGTTAGAATATATAACTGAATATTGAAGAAATAAAGACTCAATTGTTGAAATTTGTAATTAAATACTAATTGGAAAGTTATAAATAGCGGAAAATATGATATTTTGGGTTTGAAAAATGATATGGTAAGATTCATGGGAGTGTTGAAATAGGGGAGGTATATTAAGATACTTCTGATTTTGGAATCTTATTGAATGATGACGGCTTATAAATTACAGCCTTTCAGTCAAAAAAAAAAAGATGAATAAAAAAAAGGAGAATTTTTGCACTACTTAACAAATCTTTTTTTGATTGATGTATCATGTTTACCCTTGGATTCACCGGAAAGCCGTAGCGGGCTTATACATGGACGCATGATGCGACCATGCCGGCTTGCGAGCATGCAGAACTTGGATAGCGGAGGAAAGCCGTGACCAAGGTCGCGTGAAACCGCTCTGTACCAGCGAGGAGTTCAGCGTCCCCAGTCACTTACTCACGTCAAGGCTCAAGGGTGAACACGGTATATAGTGAAGTGAGTGCGTGCAGGTGCTGAATAAATCTGTGAAGGTGAAGGCGAGATTCGAACCCAGAACCTCTAGGTGAGCATAGATGACCAGTCGACGGCTTTACCCGTTCGGCGACTGAACAGCCTGCGAGTCAAGATTTCCTTAACACACATGTACATGAACATCACTATCAATAGATTAATTTCCCTTAGTTTAATGCGGTACCCTTGAGCAAGGTACATATTCACAATGCTCTGACAAACTTTCACACACTACATAGCCTTAATGATCTTAGTTGTTAAAGGCTTTAACACTCCTTAAACAACAACAACAAAATGCACTAGATTACATGCATTCAGGTTCTGAATAAATCACAAACTTTTTCAAAAATGGCAAATTATCTAATATACTAACTTTAACTAATAAATTCTTTAAATTTAAATTTTTTTAAGTGAATAAGAGTTGACCACGAGCCTAAAATAGATGGCTCCCACGCACTATATCTTTTTGATTAAATTTCTTGAAGTTTTTATGTAATAAGTTAATAGCTGCATTGTAAAATAGAAAAAAGATATTTCTGGTCGCTACCCATAGTGGGAGGAAGAACAGTCACAAGGGGTCCAGTGATAAATATGAATGAAAGGCCCAATAAGAGTAGGACAATCAACAGATTAACTGTTCCTTATGATGATTACACTTTTCATAAAAATTGGGAGTAGATGAAGCAGTTGCTTGTGCCTTACCATACATAAACCTTCCAGCTAATGCCCAAATTTAATTATTTTCAAGTCAAACTTTTATTTTTGAAAGGTTCTGAAATAAATTTAGTCACCTTTCAAAGAACATATTCCTTCCAGTAACACTGTTGTTGTTCATCTGCTTCTGAATCGACAAGTTGTCCATCGACTGAGAACGAGCTTTAGTTGTTAATCTGGAAAATAAATTATTGCATAAGTTTTTACATAATTAACTCCGTTGCAAAATAACGGCATTTAGGCTTTAGATTTTTTTTGTCATTTTAAAATACAAAATTTAGAAAACAGTGATCAGTATTGAAATATTTTCTGTGATCATAGAGAGAGAATTTTTATTTGTCAGCATTTTAAAATGTAAAATTTGGAAAATAGCGGCAGTCAGTATAGAAAAATATGGCATGACACACTGAAACCAACTGAATGGTTTATAACATTGCAAGATGCAATGTAGTGACAATCATGACTATTAATTACAGATGTGAAATAAGAAAATAGGGAGAAGAAAATATTATTTAAATAAGGTAAGATAGTATAAAATATCATCAATGTAAAAGAACTTCTTCATTTAAAACTGATTGACACCAATCCACACATCCTACAACTAACGGAAAATCATAAGCAATCTTATTGTTTTACATTAATTTTACAAGATTAATTTGTGATTCTATCTAGTAATATCCACTTCAATCCATTTCACATTTCAATATATATATATATATTTTTTTTTTAAACTTGGCTTTTTTATTTTCATTACAATTTTGTCAAAAGACCTACATATGTGACCTGGAATCCCCTCCCTTTCTATTATTGAATGCGGTCTTCCCGAACTTGTAAGTGGGATTGCTATTCTCCCTGACGCTGGTGTTGTTTTCCTACACTTCTATTTTCTATATATATATTATATCTATTTTTTCTCTTCGTATTTTTTTAACAACTGTAATTAATAGTCATGGTTGTCACCACATTGCATCTTGCAATGTTATTAACAATTCAGTTGGTTTTAGCATCATGCCATATTTTTCTATACTGACCGTTGTTTTCAAAATTTGGATTTTTAATGACACAAAATAAAAAATATATCTATCCATCCATCCATCTATCTATAATACATATATCCACCTACTTAGCACTAATATAAGACAATCAAATTCTACCATTGTATATACCACAACCTGAAATTCTTACAAATCGATTCAAAATTGTAATTAAACTGTTTTCAAACATTTATTCTGAATTTAATCACATTCAGAACCCTGTGAAGAATATTCAACATCTTCCACTGACTAGTTATAACATTCAATAAAATCCACTGTTTTCCCAAGCTAGGTCTATCCAAACTTGGTTTATAAAACTTCTTTATAGTGTTCCCCTTATCAAATTTACACATTTTTGCAGACTACAAAAAGTCTCGAAATACAATCACCCATTGTTTAGAATATCTTAAAACAAATTATATACAATAATAGAGGTTTAATATTTGAAATTTTAGGTGTATTTATATATTTAAAAAAAGTGAAAAAAATTTTTGGGAACACTACTTTGGCCATTATCACAGTGGAATGCTATAGTGTCAACCACAATAGTATTTCTATAGTAAAGTTGGCTACTCATCGTAACTAGTCTAAACTTGCCCGATATTGTAATAACGATTAATCTCTGAGATAAATACGTGTATTTATTGACACAAAAGAAGTTTTTCAAGGAGCTGTTTCTCTACCTACCATCGTGAAGTGTTTATTTGGGTTTATTTGAATAATGCTTGAATTAAAAATGATATTCAAACAGTCATGGATAACAGGAGTGATGTTTGATAATATGTCAAGCTATCTTTTGCTGGTTTGATAACAGTTTGATGAACGTATTTTTGATCATTGTTGGAATGAATACTTAAAAATTGATAAAAATACCTTGAGATTTTAGAAATTACCGTCATTTTCGTGTATAATACACATTATTTTCGGTCAAAATCTTATGCATTGGTATAAGGAATTTAAATTTTTATTATTTTAATTATTAATATTTGGTGACAAATTAAGGGTGAGTATTATACACGGAAAATTACGCTAATACAATATTGCTATTGGATTGATATTTAAACAGTAGTGAATAAGAGGAGTGTTATTTGATCTGTCAAACCTTCTTGGCTGGTTCGATAACAGTCTGACAAACGTATTTTTGATCATTGTTAGAATGAATACTTGAAAATTGATAAAAATACCTTGATACTTTAGAAATTACGGCAATTTTCAGTGAAAAATACACATTATTTTCGGTCAAAATCTTATGTATGGGTATAAGGAATTAAAATTTTTATTATTTTGGTGACAAATCAAGGGTGCGTATTATACACGAAAAATCCCGGTAATACAATATTGCTATTGGATTGATATTTAAACAGGAGTGGATAAGAGGAGTGTTATTTGATAATCTGTCAAGCCTTCTTTGCTGGTTTGATAACAGTTTGACGAACGTATTTTTAATTATTGTTAGAATGAATACTTGGAGATCTAAAATTTTATATATATACATGGTAGCTTTACAAATTAATACAATATTGCTATTGAATTGTCAATTTCGTAATAAAATGATGAATTCTTTTTCTTGAAAATAAAGATAATTCGCCGATAGCAACTATAATGTGATGTATATGGCAGTTGATTTTAGTGACATGCCATATTTTTCTACACTGACCACTGTTTTCAAAATTTGTATTTATAATGGAGAAAAATAGAAAAATTTTATCCATCCCTACATATTATGACTTCAAATGTGATGTGGCATTTGAGAGGATATTTTTCAAAGCATAAAATGTAATTTGATTACTTGGTTATTTCCCTTCCCCAAATCACAGCCTACTTATTCAAGAGTATACATATATGTTACTTCTAGAAGTCGAAAGAAAAAACTGAGAATATGGCATATGAGAATTTGAACCAAACTGCAGGTGTAAATAAAATAATAAAATAAAATAAACATAACCCACCTTTGCATAGAGTTTGACATAGTAGATGTCACAGTGGATCGTTCTGGACGTTTTGCATTGGACTGTGGAACAATGGACAGGTTGGAGGTGGATGTACTAGCAAGGGCTGATTTGGGCCTCATTTGTTCTGTTGATTTTCTAATATCCTGAATAAAAGATAAAAGATTAGTAAATTAAACAGGAAAGAAAAAACAAAACAAGACCTGTCAATTAATTTTTGATTTTAGCACCATATTTGTGAAGCGGGATTTCCCAAGCTGGGGCAATATTTACCCCAGGGGCTAAATTTCAATTAATTAGGGGTGAATTGGGTGTTTATTGACAAGGAAACATTATTCTTGAAAAAGGACAACTTCAGAGTGTTTGGATATGAATGTAAAGCCATGTCCAATATATAGCATAGAATTAGCTCAGTTTTTTGACTGTCTTCTGATTCTGAAGCCCAAATTATGAAATTTCCTCTTTTGTTGTGTAAGAAAAGCCTGCTCGGTGGCGAACTGGTAAAGCCTTCGGCTAGTCGGTCTGGTAAAGTCGTCAGCTACTGAGAGGTTCAGGATTCGAATCCCGACTACACCTGCAGAGATTTCTTCAGTACTACAGCACATGTACTGCACGTTTGATCACTTCACTTCAATATATGCCATGTTCACCCTGATCCTCAATGTGAGTAAGTGACTGGGGACGCTGAACTTCTCGCTGGTACCGGGTGGTATCATGTGACCTTGGTCACAACTTTCTGCTGCCAACAAGTTCAGAATACTCTAAAGCCGGCATGGTCACATCATGCGTCCATGTATAAGCCCGATACGGCTTTCCGGTGAATCCGAGGGTAAATATGATACATTATTTGAAAAAGGAATTGTACCTGCATGCTTTTGTGATGAGCAGGAACAGCTCGATTTGAGGTTGATTTCCTGCCAGAGTCTGAAAAAAATGGTAAAAAGTATTGAAGTTGAAAGAAAGGGATAGGCACTTCGAATCAAAGTTTCTGATCCATTTTTAACGGCCTCTGCTTTGAATCGTTAAACGAGATTTGACATTTGGGCGCTACAGAATATATTTTACATTTTAACATCTTTTATTCTGTAGTTTCTACTTTCTAGGTATACAAATCAAATGTGCGGAAGTTGTTGCTAAATTCCTTATATTTTCACATTTAATACCTTTATGTGACATCCCTAGTGGTGTGTGAGTGAGAACTCTAGAGTGAGATCTCTTAAATGTACTTTCGAATCAAAGACTTGGGTAACCAGACAACTGCCCCCCATGTTGTGGTAAACATGATTAATAAGTCAGTATGCATTATCGTTATTTTCCGAGTATAATACGCATTATTTTCGGTCAAAATCTTGTCATTTTGGGTGTGCAATGCGTAGTATGTGCATGGGTGCAAGAAATTTAAATTTTTATAATTTTGATTTGTTTTATTTTGGTGACAAATCAAGGGTCTGCGCATTATACACGGAAATTACAGTAACTGTAAATTTTACATTCACCGAAATGTATCAAATCAATGTTAAATGAAATTATGCATCATTACCAGCGTGTGTTGTTACTCATGCTTCCAATTGTTAGGGTAGGACTAGGTTTAGGGATGTGATCAAAAGATTCACACTCGTAATCTAGTAATTGTTGCGGAAAGTTTTCCTACTGGGCAGTTGTCTGGGTGGGGGTAGTTTTTATGGGAGGCAGTTGTCTTGGTGGGGCAGTTTTCTGGGGGCACTTGTTGGGTTGCGGCTGTCCTAGAACCTAACATTTTTTTCATTGACAGCCAGTCAGTAATATTTAACTTACCAGTTTCAGTCGTCCTGCCATAAGACATGGCAGAAGATGGCCTGGGCAGGGTTGCCGACTTTCTATCCAAGTTGGAGGAACTTCTTGACTTTAGTGGGGATTTGGGCTCCTGTTTGGACCTTGGAGAGACTTCCAATGATGATCGGTAGTTACGAGGCAAGGTTTCGGATTGTCTGAAAAAAGTGAATGCATTTTATTTCTTTATATCTGTAATTCTTTCAAGTTTGAAGTCTAAAAGTGCCCCGAAAAACTGCACTAACTCGGCAACCCGTGGCTCAATTAAAAAAAAAATTGTTTGGTTCTGTTTATATTCTCATTTCAGTCACAGAAAAAAATGAAAAAAAATGCACGAAAAAAATCAAAATCAAATCAATAATCCTAGCCTCTCTAATCGACTAAACCTCAACCATTTAATTCTGTGACTAAAACATTGTGACTTCAGGTCACCTTCAATTCAGGCGTAGTCCTACCATATGTCGATTGTGCGACGATTTTGCTCCATTTAACTACATACAAACAATCTTAGAATTTCAGTCGTATATATATATAGATAGTAATAACAATTTTTAACACACAAAAAGAAGCATATTATTGGAATTTTGATTCTACCAAATTCTTACATTGGTACTGAAACTGCATACCAGTTAATATTAACGGCATGCTACTTTGTTCAAAATCAAATCACAAAAATGATCTCATGAAATTAAACTTTTCATGTGTGCAAACCGAATCCCGGACATTTAGCCAACCGACATTTCGCCATCGTTTGTAACGTCATAACAGAAGGACATTTTGCCAACATAAAAAAAAAATTCTTTGTGTGTCACTAACTCTAAACCTTACCCTAATCCTAACCCTAAAACTAACCTAACTTTTATATCCAATTTTTTTTTATTGTGGCCAAATGCCCGGATACCGTGCAAACCATGTCTTAATATCAAATTTTATAATTTTTTCACAATTCTTGTTTGAGCATCTTTGTGGCTTACGATACATACGGATCCACAACTAGATGGAAGCAGAGAGGAAGGATAAGCAGTTCGTTGCAACTCGAGGAATATATACACAACTAACTTAAGATAATGTACCTATAAGCTGAGGGTGGAGCTTTACTTCTTGCCTTGGTGGGACTCTGCTGCCTCCTAGTGTCTTGGTCTTGAAGAATTCTATCCGGATCAGGACTTTTACTCCTCAAGCTCAGCGCGGCCCGGCGTTGGGACGTAGCAGTGGGGGTGGGGGTAATAGCCCTTCGGGGTTCGTATTGTTTTGAGAGGGAACTTGAAGATGTTGATTTTAACCCACCTGGGGTTGGAGTTTTACTTCTACCCCTTGGGGACTTCTCTCTGACCCCACTTTCAGATAAATCGGTTTTTGAAGACCGCCAAGTGCTACTTTTGTTACCCAAGCTTGGCCCCCTTGAGCCCCCTTTTTGGGGGTAAGTTTGATTAAGGTTCTCGTTATTTCTGTCTGATTTTGTCACAGTGATTTCAGGTTTTGTTGACCTCCTGGGGTCGGTACCGGGTGACAGTGAATAGGATTTGGACCCCCTCTCTGGCCCCGGGGACCGACTTCTAGACGCCATTTGTGGGGCTACTTTATATTCCGTACATGTGTTTGTTTCAATGTCATAACATTGAACAAAATTATTGTTACTATCGTTACGACCAACCGCTTCTGACTTCCGCGGGGTCGTAGGTCGTTTGTTGAACCCCGGTAAACTTTGACTTCGAACGTTTCTGAAAGAAAATTAAAATGAAATAATGATGTGGCTATTTATGCTCACTAGGTCTACATTTTGCAGAATTTAACCAAAGTAACTTGAATCTTTTAATAAATGTAATTTGTGAATTGCTAGGGAATGAGACTGGCTGACTCCCCTGGTTTGCTGAAATGTGAAATTTACTCAGACAAGCAGACAGAAATGTTGACAATAATAATGACGCAAAGGATATAGAACCATATTAGAGAGTTCCAGGACAGCTGTCTCCCACCCCAGATAATTGACCCTCTTAACCCCATTGAAGGGAAATTATGATAAAATGAAAAATCGCGGATAGATTCCAATGCACAGGTTATTTAAATTTAACTCTTTAGAGCAGTGGTCTTCTACCACATTGTTATCCCGGAAATAACAACGACCCCTATCATTCACAGAGTTAAAAAAAAGGATTTACAGTAAATTTCTGTGTATAATACTCACCGTTGATTTGTCACCAAAATATTGATAAATTAAAATAATAAAAATTTAAAACCTTATACCCATGCTTAATATTCACCCCCAAAATGACTAAGATTTTGACCAAAAATAATGTGAATTATACACGGAAATTTACAGTAATTTAAACAGTTAAAAAACAATCAGTCTAATTTTCAGGAATTAACACAACTTTTTGGATACAAAGTAAAGTCAAAACATTAACAAAACACATGGACACTACTTTATAACAGTTCCGCGCCCCCTAGAAAACCCTGTGGGGCCAGGTTGAGAACCATATGAAATATCAAAAAAATAGCCCCTACCTCCAATCTTCGGGTCTCAATGTCTTACCCTCCCGAGGGGACACAGACTGATTGCTCTTGTTCATGTTTTCAGCAGCTTGTTTCACATTCAAACTGGATCTGTTGTGGGAAAGATAGAAGTTAAAACAAGACATCTACAGTCACTATATTGATCATTTCAAACATGCTATTTTGATCTTGATGAAAATAACAATGACAAATTTTAGTTCAGGCCAGTAATTCTCAACCATTGATATGTTAGAATAGTTGTATACTTGTATCTACTGGTAATAACACTAGTTATTGGGTTCAGATTTACTGGCTTAGCAATTTTCTTTCATTTTTCTGTCTTTTAATTGGATTGGTTTAAATAAATCATGATAAATTATACAGAAAGTTCAATCTATCTGTATAAATCATAAAATTGGTTGTGGATACTTTTTTACGTAAAATATTGGACAATATATAATTAGAGCTGCCAAGTGAGCATAGGGAGTCATTGATGCTCACTGAGAGGAATTGGGTTCGATCTACAGATTCAACTCCGTTTCTTCGGCACATTCACTTCAATATGCAGTGTTCACCCTGATCCTCGATGTGAGTAAGTGACTGGGATACTGAACTCCTCGCCTGTGCAGGACGGTTTTGCATGTCCTTGGTCATGGCAGGTCATGGCTTTCCTCTGCCATCAAGTTCAACATGCTTGTAAGCCAGCATAGTTAACTTGTGCAGTCTTGCATAACCCCCTTCTGGCTCTTCAATGAGATGAAGTTTGATATGACCAAATTATTATACTATACATTATCATTATAACAGTAACTTAGATGATATACATGGCTTAACTAAGAATTACTGGCCTTCAAATAATCTCATTTTAATAATATAATTAATGAAAAAATGACAAATTATATGAAAAATCAGATTCTCAAAGTGAGTTTATCAATCTCTCATCAAAATACTCATGAAATCAACCAATTATATCATAAATTTAAACCAAACAAAAACTGGATAAGTGTTAAAGTTTGAAGGAAAATACATAACATTGTATTTGCCCAATGACTATGAGTTCTAGAAATTTCTATTCATCATTTATCATTGAAAGATAAATGAAGTTTGAATGAAAGAATATGAAAAAGTTGAAGCTATTGAATGAGTGCTCTAGAAAAGGGGTCGGCAACCACCGGTCCGCGGACCGGTGCCGGTCCGTGAGGAATTATTTACCGGGCCGCGCAGACCAAGGCTAAATTGCTCCAAAAATTGCCATTTACCAATTAATCGCAATGATGCAATGTACGTTTGAGACAACGACTCTGCCAATGTTTTGGATGAGAATCAAGCAAGAATACCCTGACCTCGCCATAACA
>JAUELA010094964.1:0-10116 GCA_031471845.1 Boltenia villosa | reverse complement strand
TGCTAATTACTTAACCAATTAACTCGCATACCACAAGTTACGAGGTAAACATTATCATTCGTATTGTTTTTAATGGCAACTCTGTGCATGATAAGGTCACAAATGGTTAAGAACAATGGATCTGAATTGACGAATAATCTATGACACGGTTCGGCAGTTGGAATAATTAAAAACTTTTCATGACATCTGTCAGGTGAAATGCAGCCCTTCCGGCAATGCCACGACTGCAACGACCATTTTCGCCACATCCAATTTATTTTATTTATTATTTACTTGTATTCAATGTATTATTCAAAATAGTGGGCAGTTATTAATGCTAGGAACGTAAATATACTTGACTACATTAATTACAAAATCTATTTTTTTTTGTCATCATAAATAAAATTGGTATATTGTGTATTAGATATTACAAATTTATGATCTGATAGACGAAGCAAAATCAAAGTTTTCTGCATAAATTAATTCAAATAAAATAAGAAAACATACCTGTTTTCACTGCGAGGTACCAGCGACGAATGATATAGGCGCGGTCAAAGCTTCGCATAATATAGTTTAAAAAAAAAGAAGAAGAAAAAAAACTATTATCGCATCAATGAAAAATTTCAAGCACGCTTAAAAACCTGTGGCTAATATTTGGATCCGCGCATGTAAAGGTGTCAAATTTACATTTAAGTTATTGTTTTATAGACACAGAGAAATGAACCTGGCAATGACCGGAGGATGAAACGGGAATATAAGCAGTAGTGAGGCACTGCTCTTCATGAAGTAAACAAATGTCGCTTGATCGGATATGCTAATGTCGTGTGTAATTGGCGACGTTAACTTGATTCGATATTTTAGTTTAGAATTTAGATGGAGTTAAGGCGTCACGACGATACCAAAGTTGAAAAATGAAGTCGCATGCTTCAAATTAGGTCACATGACTTAAGTTTTGTCGTTTGAAGTTAATATTCTTTTTCTCGCCTAAACGTTTAGGATTTTCGCCAAGAGAATCTTAAAAAAGCATGCCTTCCGGCTACAACAATGGAGATTAAGTATTACAAATAACTCAAGATGCCCCCGGCTGAAACCAGTTCCAACTGGAATTAGCAAGATATAGTAGCCTTTACTTTGGTGATGTAAAGTATATGGTATTGGAAATGACATTACTTAAGTGTGTGCATTATATTTTATGCACATTTCTACGTAACTTGTAACGGATAATATTTGCATTGCACATTTGCATTTTCGTCTGGCTTGAACTTGTAGCGTTGCCTGACCTTTACTCACTTCCTCACGTACCTAGAGATGAATTTTTGTATGTCTCATATTAAACACCATGTAATGATCCAACCATGATGTTTCAGGTATATTATAGAGCTCGGGTACTCGGCACAATTTCAACTTCCTTCGATGCATCTGGGATTGTGTATATTGTCTTCCGTATACGTATCGTGGACGGCTTTGGGATTTTCTTTTACGCGAGAAAAACGGAATACTAATGAGTATCAGTGAGTTATACCATCCCAATTTAATTTCCACGAGATGCTCAACTGTATTCAAGAGTTGTGTTGGAAAATTATTTTGAATATTATCCCATAATGTAGCTGAGAGTTTCCAAAATGAATGTTGGACATTTTCATATTGCCAGAGGCATTTTAAAGTATTATATTTCCTTCGTTTACGAAATTCGTGATATTATCCTACTTTGTTATGTATTAATACACAATTTTCTGGTTCTAGGACCCACGAATGACCAGTTGTGCCAGGTTAGACAGGAGTATTTCTTTGTGTAGATCTGTGACGAAATTTTTCATTCGTCCTGTAATATGGTTGTAAAGAATCAAGAATTTACTTGATAAATATTTATACCATGACATCACGGCCACGGCCCTCAAATTATGAAATGCTGATACTGCTATATGTTCTATACTGGGATGAAGAAACAAATCACTACGCCTCTTAACGTCAGGAGGTAAAACACGTATTTTGGACAAATGACAAGCGTATGAAGACCATAAAAACCGTACAGACAAATATAATCCTAATTACATAAGAGGTAGGTGGCAAAATATATTAACGATCTAAAGAAAGCATTGTAAATTATTAACCTTTTGATGAGAAGTATCGTTTTATTGATTGCCCAACACTGTACCGTTCAATTCACAATTTGCGTGACTTGTAAAACAAAGTTCGCCTTAAGAAAGATCAATAGATCTACTGGTTAATGAAAGCAAGGTTTCCCGATTGTTGAGGTATGAATAGCGTTTTATACTATAATCCCCAACACATCAGTGCTGCTACACTGTCAGTGTATTTGCCCACCTTTGTATATTTACTTGTGTTTGCCCTCCTTTGTATTCATCCGCCCTAATTTGCAAATGTGTTTTGCTTGGGATGTGTTATTTACTATTCTAAATGCGCCGAGGGCCACAATATTCCTAAATACGTTGCTAATTTATTTGTTGATGATAATTTGTTGTTGAGTTAACTTCACATATTACGAGGATAATATTTACACTATATTTACGCAACAATAGTAGCAGGCATGTTTCGCATGATTGGTATTCTTTCATGGCCTGAATTGTTATGGTGAGCGCGTTGTTTCAATGGAACTGCACCAGCCACAGACATAGGGGATAACTGTGGTTGAATCAGTTGCATACATTGTTAGGCATTACCGTGTATATTAGTTGATAAATTTTCGGGTTCTAGGACCTACGAATGACGGTATTCCGCAATGATGTGCCCAGGAAAAGCTGTGTCAGGTTAGACGGAAATATTTCTTAATGTATTTGCTATTTATCTATCTGTGACTGACTTTACTTATTCATCCTGCAAATAGGGTTGTCAAGAATCATGTCAATGAGAATTTACTTCATAAATAATTATATTATGACGTCACGGCCCTAAAATTATAAAATGTTGATGTTATTGTATGCTCCATACTGAAACAAACAAACAGGTTACTGAGTCGACCACAGGAACCACATCTAACCAATAATACTTTGTACGATGCAATGTGTACTAAAAGAAAGCAATGTAAATAATGATTGATGGTTTTTATTAATATTTTATCAAACTTCAATTGTACTTTAGCCTGATGAAATAGTATTGTATTGCGTTCACTGTATGTGTATTTGCCCAACATTGTAGTTTAACTGATAAATAATTAGGCGTCTGTACACATTGTATTCCTCCGCCGCAATTCGAAAATAAGACTGATTATGTTTTATTTTTAATGTGTTATTTACTATTCTCGCGGCGTTAAAGCCACAGCATTCCGTTGCGCTAAATTGTTTGTTTGGTTGCTCCACTTAGTAATCTGTAAGCTTAATTTTACAAATCTAATTTCATATAACTATGCCAAGATAATAATAGCGATGAGAATCATGAATGAAGTTTAAGCTACGATAGTCGCGACCGGATGTACTGGTGTGTTACGCACGATTTAATATATTGGCAGAGCATGAAGGCATGATACATACAAATCAATTGTTATTGAAACCCCATTTCAATTGAACTGTATCGTCCTCTACAGCGCTTATCAACCGGTGGGCCAAAATGTTACAGTACAAAAAGCGAATACTTTATTAACGCGTGTTGAGTATTATTGCGTAGCATTTTAACAGTAAAATAATGTGTTGTTAATAATTTATTTCTTCTCACAAATATATTTTAATTTTTTTCATTGTCCTTTTGCCACAATATCTTATAGTGGGCCTCCAAAAAATGTCGGTAAAAATGGACGCGAGTTGAAAAAGGTCACTGCTCTACAGTGATCCGGATTAACAGGAGGACGCATATGATTAGAGTATTCGTCATGCCAAAAGTCGTTCCCCCCAGTAAATTCACACAACGTCGAAATGTCATGTCTATTTATGACGATAATGGCCGCAGTAAATCGATATGGTTAGTTGATCCAACTTGAAACACACAGTAATGGAACGTGAAACATGAAACTTGGAGCGTTCTTGGATCATGGACCATGAAACGGTTATCTAAACATTACAAATTGAGTCTTTGAACAATAAAAAAGCTGGTAAATAATATAACAGTGTACATGAAATCAATATTCACCAACTTATTGACGACCGGGTGATATGAAGAATATATTTGGGATCAAGCTGGCTAGGCTAAATCAGGGTTGCCAGATTAATTTTTTTTTCAAAAAAGCCAAACCAATTAGAATATATATATTTTCGACTCCTGACACATTCAAACCTCATGGCGATTAGCTTAGCGTATTTAGCACATGCGTTCTGTTGTTATCAACGAAGAAATTTCTAGGTGACTAACACATTGTGTTTTTAAATGTTCCAACTCTTGTAATCATCAATATAGTATATGAAACTTCATAGTAATATGATATTCTTTGTTTATGTAAATTCATTCATAAATTCTGCGATTTATATGATCCAATTCGATCCGATTCTCAGACCGCCGATCCGACAAAATCAGATTTTTTATACACCATGTTGAGGTATAAATATGATAAATTTGTTTTATTGGAGGTTCATGTTTGTTTTTGTTATATAGCATAGGTTATGTAAAGGTTGCTTGTTTCTAAGTAAAATAATCTCAAACGCCTCCGACTGAAAACATATACAAAGGCTGCTTTTCAATCGCCAACTCAAAGGTGGAAGCCCTGTAATTGAAACCAAATCACTATCCTTGAATGTTAAAGAGCTACAAAATGAAGATTGAAGTTCTCTGTTGTGTGATGGTCATACTGCTGGTGTTATCGTTCGTTGAAGATTCGGAGTGCAGAAGAAAACGAGGTAATGAGATTGATAAATAAAGAGCTTTTCTACTTTTCTGTGTTTTTTTTTCATACACAAATACATTTCTGTATTATTCTGCATTTAATCTATCACGAAGTAAACTTGGTTCATAATTTATCCAGAGTATATTCTGTAATAATAATATTTTAACCTGGAATTGTATTCCATAAAATCCCCTTTTCTGTTCAAAAAGAACTAGCTGAGTGAAAAACAGTCCGACGAAGATGAAACAATCATAGTTCTAACTTGGTCAAGTTTGGCCTAACGTTACCTCCATCTTCAACACTCAATTTGGCTTTAAGAACCACCATTTACTTCATATTTTACAATGTCATACCATAAAGGGTAGAGTAAATCATTCAAAATCTAATTTGAACAATTTTTCCAGGTATTTATCAGATATACTTATTTTTGTGAAAAGTTTCTATGCTGACCCGTTGTAAAAACGGTAGTTTAAGAACCAAAGTGCCGTTGTTATGGGTCTGTGCCGTCAGCACTTTCTCCTCCGTACATGGAAAAATTCCTGACATCTTAGTAAAGTGGTAATTATTGTTGTTTCAGCATCTGTAAGGATACACGCAGTTCGGAAACATACGTGTTGGCATTACTATTGCCCATCTCGTGGCTGCTACTCCCTCCGTGGTAAATGAGTTACCCTATGCATGACACATTTTCTTGGTTCTGAGCTGATACATCGTGTCTGCTATATCGGCAATGCACCAGAGTGAAATTTGCAAAACAAAATAAAAATGTATAAACAGACTAACAAAAAATGTTTGCATTTTTTCCATTGTTTGTCCATAAATAACCAAAAAAAAATTCTGTAGGCTACTGGCAAAGTAAGTTGAAACATCCGTTAAAAATCACCAATGCTGAATTAGCAAAAGTCTTGAAATACAAAAGTCTTGAAATATTGCATTGAAAAATGATTCACCGTATGAAATTGAGTATCCGGTATAAAAAACATAGTTAAGCCTTCAAGACTTCTTCCTCCCACTTGGGGAAGTCAAATTAGATACTGTTAGTCTGTTTTAAGGTTATAGAGTGAATGCATAGTATTGTCAAATAATTTGATCAGCAGATCTCGTTTAATAATATCAGATGGTTGGTGTCGCGAAATCAAAAATATTTAGGGTTTTAACGAAGTAAGATTTTAAATTGTTTTTATTCCACAGGTAAGAGGAACAGAAAATACTGTAAACGGTGTACTACTCTAGGCTTTTGCCGAAGAGGTGTAACATTTACTCGATGAAGACAGAGAGACTCACAATTATTTCATCATGTTGTTGTTGCACTTGCGCTTAACTAACGTTTCGTCAAAGACATTTACGCTACTAACGTTTTAAAATTGTAAATAAATGCAAATTGAATGTAAATGTAAATAAAATGAATTCATTAAACAATGATGAACTTGATATGTATTGTTTTGATAAATGACAGCAAGTAATATTTCAACACTTCTGTACTCAAATACTTTCACCCCATAACATAGCCTACAATACATCTGCATTTCGCAGCCCTAGAAAGTATTTTCCTTCTTTCCGCCAACTGATTGAGTGAAACTAAATATCTTTTGGGTGTTGTTAATATTTGGTTAGGGTCGTAACTTTTTAGCAATAAATCATGCGTTGAACTTCCCTCCAGTTATTTTGCATTGTGAAACAGGTGATGAATAGATTCCAAAATGTTTCATCCTGACATTTGCTGAACGCGAATTTACCATTTATTGTTCGCATTCGTTATGCTCGATTAAACGGGTTTGACAAAAATACCGACTGCCAGACTTTTGCTGCAGTGTTACCCCATCCCCAAAATTAGAGAAAACAAAATACAGAAAAATAAATATTTATTTAACACTAACTCTCTTCCTAACGTAACCATAACTGACACAATAATAGAATATCTTCAGATTTAGGACAGTAATTTTTTGAAATGCGATAAAAAATTGGGAACACTGCAGTAAGTCAGGCAAAGATTTTAGTCAATCCGCGTTAGAGTTGTTTGTTTGGCCATGCTTGAACTTCAATTCAATTCTGAAAAGACCGTAGGCGTGTCTTTAATATGCAGTAATATAGGTCATCATGAGACATTCTCATTCAATGTGGTCCCCAAGTTTCTCTTCCATATTACAATATTCTTTGCGGTTTACTACGCGAACATTTCCCAAATTTATTGTGTCCTCACTCTTTCACAGTACAATACTTTGGTAATTGTCGTCGGGTAAGTTCCGGTTCGATTGCAGAAACAGGGGTTGATGAGTAACAATCCAAGTGTATCGACTATCGACCCATCTTCCCCCATAACATTATTTATTACAAAGTGTGCTGTGCTTGACTCTATCTCTCTCCTATTTCGACCCCCAAATCGCAACACAGTTGAACGTTTTTTATTATTTCCTAGTGCATCGGTATTGAATGTCACTAATTCCAGAGCCATATTAACAAGTGTAAGGGAGTAGGTCCGAAGCATCATAAGTTTTGGAGAACTTGGTGTACATTGATAACTTCGTATCGCCTGTGCTAGGTCTATCGCGTTTCTCACGGTCAAATTTGGTTACATCCGTTCCTAGGGCGGGTCTGGAATCCTGTTCCAACATTGGAAATTCAGGTAACTCTGTATTTGTCGCGGGATCTTTTCCCATATCTTTTTAAGAGTCTCTACTGCGCCGCCTGCCGATATGTTTTGCTCCTCTATCGGGCTTTTCATTGTTTTCAATTTTTATGCTGGATTGTCTGTCCTGGTGTTCAACGGATTCCTAATCATTAATTACACGTGGTTTTGGTGGCCTTATCTTTGCTGGTTGATTGGTTGGAGTCGGGGCGAATTGAGTTTGACGATCAGTGAAGGATTGATTAAAATATTTTTTATTATTTTCGGGCAATATCTCTGTGAGTGGTACGCAGCCTCGCATATTATACATGTTTCCATCTGCCCGGTGTTATTTACAAACAACGATTACCCCGCTACATACACGTAAATCTTGATTTGGTGTGTTCTCTTTTCGAATGTGACTTTTCTGTTTTCGTGCTATACTCATTTTTGACACACTCCAAGGTCGAGAGTTTTCCAAATCTGGTTTCTAGAATGCCTTCAAAATCATGATCTTTTAGTCTGATGGTAACTTGATTAAACGCCACTGTAGTTTTAATCTTAACTGGTCCATACAAGTATGATTCTGTTATGGCCTGAAAATCCTGCCATAATCATACCATTGCCTAACGTCATTCTAATCTAATGTATTTCTAAGCTGTAATGTTCAAACACCACTGAGTCTCAAAGGCCATGAATAAAGTAAGATTTTACCATCGGCGCATGAAAATCGTCTGGATAGGGTAAAGGCTCGCTCCACGTAAAACTTTATTTTTTTATTATTTTTAAAATCCTATTTGTAGCATCAGTGGTGCGGTGCCAATTTTATATGCCGGACCTCAGGTGGACCTGATAAAAGCTTGCCATGTCCTATGTCCTCTTTCGATAATATCTAAGATTATTGAGTACTGCACACTGCACTTACTAATTATCATGGACTGTATAACGCCACTGAAAATAATACTATTGCTAAGTTTTTATCGCAAAACGGCGCTCCGGCAGCACTGCACCCCTGGGTAGCATCAATATCCTTATTTCTGTGCTAACATCTGCGTGCGGTGAATAGAAGACGAGCTTCTTGCGATAATCCGTATCGCTGGCAAAACCAAACATAACACTACAAATGCAGAAAAGGTATTCATAGAAAAAATGAGTTAGGTTAAGTCAAAATATACTCCGCGACTGGGAGACTGATTGGAGAAGGACGATATGAATATCCACAGAATCACTTCGAAAATTCGCAAGCCAGCAAAATCTCGAAGGGATAACATTTAGAACACTGTAACGTCATGATTTTTAAGCATGGCAATTGTTGAATATCGAATCGTATCATTACCATGTATCGTAACAATATCTAATAATTGTGACGTCAAAATAGTGTTCAATATTTCGTCACAATTGGTTTTTCTTTATTCGATATATATTTTTATCGCACAAGAATAGTTATGAATAATTGTGCTGAAAATAACATAGCAATATGAGTTTTCACACAATGCCTATAGCAAAACTATGTTTTTGACAAAAGCGATGTGGCGGAGTAATAATAGAGTAATTCCGATAGAGCTCGTACAAGATGAGGCTCCCGAGATCCACGTTAAATCGGAGAAAGTTTCGTCATCGGAACAAGATACGCCAGGGATTGAGGGGAAGGTACGAATATAAATGTTTTTATGAGTCAGTTATGATATACAAATTCCGAAACAAGCGCCGCATTGCACAAAATTATATGTATGTTTTCACAGGCAGAAACTGGAAAAACTACATCTATGGTGAGAACGATTTGGAATTGGATGACGATGGGGCTGCAAAGCATTCAAAGCAAGGTAAGAATAGTTATTTATTGGTTCAGGCATTATAGGAAAATATAGCCTCTGGGGTGAAGCAGTAGTTCTCAACAACTAAGGAATACAGTTTACATGCATGTAACTGCTAAATGAAGTCATTGCGTCCTATTCCTACACCCATTGCCTTTAAAAAAGTAAAATTTATTGAACCTAGGAGCTATTACAACCTCCATTTAAGACCCATTACTATTTTCGGGTAGACGAAAATATAAGAAACAAATCTGACAATCTTGTAGTAACTTTCGGCAAGCATGACTAATGTAATTACTTCGTGATTCGTTATTTTTCTAATGATTCGGCTTGTTGTGCATTTTTACATTTTTTAATGATTGTCTGTAAATACTGATTTCACTTTCAGGTATTTTACTGCTGCGAATCTGGAACCAATGAGAAAAAAGTTGAAGAGTACTGCTATCATGTGCGTTTGAATGTTGATTTATTTTAAAAAGAATAAAACGTCTCCATGTAGCCATCACCTTTATACGTTTTATTGTAAACTTTCAGAAATCCTCGAGTGTGGATCCAGTAGAAGTGAATTCTTACGGTCATAGTGAAGCAACATCCTCACGTGCACCTGAACTTGGAGTAAAACACCTCAAGGTACCTGAACGTGTATTTCGTATGCCCTATGGAATATAAACAGTAATCTACACATGAGTTGTTTGTGTTCTGTTCTTCGCGAAACCATATCAATCCAAGGCTTTGTTTTTCTTTATTTTAGGGTCAACATCGTGAACCACGGGCTCTAGCTGGGATTAGCAGTTCGGTTGATTATTTCCCGGTAAGACATCACCCCACTATTTGTAGCAATTATTAATGATAATTATATTGATTGGATTTGACCCAATATTTTGTGTCGATATGTCCTGAGATCGAAGTCAACTTTATATCAATGGCAAGTTGCTTAAATAACATTTTTT
>JAUELA010094746.1:0-10118 GCA_031471845.1 Boltenia villosa | reverse complement strand
GAACGGGCACAATATAAACCTAATAAAACAGGTTTCTTGAAAAAGTGCCACTGTTTACCTAATAAAACAGGTTTCTTAAAACAGTGCCACGGCTTAACGAAAGATCAAACGAAGAAAATTTCCGAACTGGATGACCCAACGGGTCACGGGAAGTCTAGTATTTTATATAAATTGACCAAAAATTATTCAGTTTGTTACAACATTTTTATATTCGTTAAAAAACTGAGAAAGAGTGAAAGTTGGCAAAAATTTTTGTTTATGAATATTTTTTTTACTGGTTGGTGAATTTAAAAAGTAATAATGTAGTTTATTTTGAATGTAGTCTAATACTTTAAGGTTTAAAAAATATAATCACATATACAAATGCTTACCACCAAACAGGAACTAAATAGGTGTAAAGCATGTGTAAAAAGTACAAGTTAATGGTACGTTATTTTAATTTCATCTTAATGTTTTATCGATGTCATTTAAAACATTTCATCTGTATGTAGAGTCACATTGTGTAGGAGAAAAGGCAATATCTGAAGTTGGTTTTCAAAAACAAATAAATATATTATTATGTCACAATCACCTGAGGAGAGATCGTAATCAATCTTCAATTGTCTTATTGTTCGTTGTTTACTTGGCCATTGTTTGTTGCTATAGTAACCAGAGACAATATTGACTTGATTCAAACATGAAGAGATTGAAATTGATCAGCCATCTCATTGCTATGGTGCTAAGAACACATTTATTGTGTCTTAGGTGTTTGTTCACCTTTTCAAATATATACTCAGCCAATAAGTTTTGGAGGGAGCAATTTAATATACTTATGTTAATGCAGCTTTGGAAACTGATATGAAAAAGTCCCTTCATAGAACAGACAAATAATTTCAGCATTGTTCATACAAGCCTGCCCTGCCCACTTACATGGTACACCCAAAACATACCCAACTTTTTGCACGCTATGAAATGAACAATGGCACCATAACTGACAAACAAAAGAAATAAATTGGTAGTTCTATTTATTAACCTCCTCTATCATATATTGAACTTTTTAATTTATTTCCCGCTCAACTTTAAGTTACATATCTCCAAGCCTACAAAACTTTCAGATTGCCACCTATAGATGCCAGGATAATATATATTGTACATCTATTGATAATTCGGTAAACTTCCACTTGTTACATCTACAAACACGCATTGCAACAACTCCTCTTACTAATTATCTCACTCACTAAATTAGGGTTAGGGAATAATATATAAAATATTTCTTTGGCAATTTTCGTCGCATTTGTCGTATTTAATCACTTCGGCTTGCGAGTATGCTGAACTTAAATAGTGCAGGAAAGCCGTGACCAAGGTCACATGAAACCACTCTGTACTGGCGAGGAGTTTATAATCCCCAGTAACTTACTCACGTTAAGGGTGGGTGAACACGGCATATAGTGAAGTGAGGTGATCAACAAGCGTGCAACATCGTGTAGGTGCTGATTAAATCTGTGCAGGTGAAGCCGAGATTCCAACCCATGGACAACTTTTTTCGGAATGGTCAATGCAGTCACCATCATAAATGACTAACAAATACATATTCACATTTGAATCATTGATATCTATTTCATCAATATTTTTCCTTTATTGAATTTAAATATTATTAATTTCACAGGAAGAAAGAACTCCAAGATGTTGAGAACATGAAGAATATTGCATCAGCAAATACAATGCAGAACTATTTCCAATCCCAAGTCCAGTTTGATTCACAGATGTCTAAGGAACAAGAGGTGACTATACCGTATTTTCGCGTATATAAGACACGTCTTATACAACATTCACACACCACTGACCCTGGGTGCGTCTTATATTCGTGGGCGTCTTATCCAATTAATTTTTACATGAATGGACTGTAAAATGTGTGACGGGGAATCGTAATTGGTCGTAAAATTAAATCACAACTCTGCTGGATACATCCCCGATGTCATTTCTGCTTTGGTTGAATGCCTCAGTTTATCGTGCCTTGGAATAAAAAAATTGCTATCAACGACGTGCAGTTCGGCAGATGGCGAGGCTGTGTGTGTCTTATATTCGTGGGGGTCTTATATAAAATATTTTTACACAATTCGTCAAAACCGCATCTTCTATATGAGTGCGTCTTATAATTGGGCGCGTCTTATATACGCAAAACTACGGTAACTAAACTTCAAGGAAATGGTTTGCTCTGATGAATATAATAAATTTAATGTTTGCTGGTGAAAAATCCAACTTTATGAGAGTACGAACATTTCACAGAACGGACATTGCACTGAAAGATAGCTGATTGACCTTTCAACTTTCTGAGAGCAATAGGCCTCGATCTTTGTTGTTTTCAATCGTTCTTTGCAATGTCTTTGTTTTATAAAACAAATGATAGAACGTTGAAAAAGAGAACATAATTGCATGACAGGAAATTTTGTATTTCTATGAAAGAAATTAATTGTATCGTGGTTATGTGGCCATTTGTAAATTCACTAAGAGCCAATTAGGCTAAAGTACCGTAAAAAAAGGAAATAACACAATAACAGAAATAACACTCCGGATCGGATTTTTTTTCTAGTATATTTCAAATCGAGAGAAATCGAAAGCCTTTTTTTTAAATCATCCTTAATTAATTCCAATAAAACAAACAATCGTGTTTGCATGTATTGAATAAGCCTAACGGCAATAATATTATTATCAAAATCCAGAGAAATAATTGAACAGTAACAAACTGGTTACTTAGATGTGTTCTGTTCGACAGTCAAATTGAAATGACTTCATTGTGGAGAAAGCCAGTCTGTGCCTTTTTCATCGATTTTCAAGAGATTTTTTGCTTCCCAAGCGAAAATCCTCTTGGCACACTTTCCGAGTAGTGGGAAATGAGGATAAGAGGAGAAGATAGGAGGAAAGAATTGTAAAAATTGTGCCCGTTATTTTTCAAAACAAACAAAGAAAAATAGTCAAAAATAGTTGTTTATACGGTCCTTAAAAATCTGTTGATACAAGTTGAATCTTTAACTCGTCTTGGCGCGAAGTCTCAGTCTACACATAGTAGTTCTCGATTATGTCGTAATAATTCATTTATGTACTTATTGTTACGGCACTCCGGCATTTTATCCCTTTAACGTTGGCCTACCCTGTGTTGACTGCAATAAGTGATGGCGCACTTTCGTTGATAATTTTATTGCGATGGTTGTTGTGATCACATGGCTTATAAGTGGGGGGCTCAGCCCTGCCTTTCTGAAAAGTGGGTGCTAGCCCCTGGAGCCCCCCGGCTTCGCCGCTTCTGCTCCACCAGTCCAGTGGAGAAAAGCAAAGCGAGGTCTTTTCATCGAGGGGATCGGGTTTCGAAAACTAATCCACTCTTTCAATTCAAATTATCGAATTAAACACCGACGTTAATGCATCTTACCAACAGGAATATATCCAAGCCAAGACAGAGATGGAAGATTGCTACAAGAAGTTAGTCGCATTCCAAATCAGACAATCCAAGCTGGATGAAGATATTAAAGTGTTGAAGCGTGATCAAGGAGAATTGATGGAACATTACAAGAAACAAGATGAGATATTAGGTGAGATTTATATGACATCATCCATGTGGTGAAGTCAGATACACCTAAAGGAACGTTTAGGGCAGGTCCGTACGGCAGGTCTTGTGCGGTCCGTGAAGTTCCTTGCAAGGCGATGTCAATTTGTGTAGTCCAGACATTTTCGCACAGAAAAACACGTTTTACAAGAGTGAGATTGACAGTAAAATTCCGGAGCAATGTTGCAAACGCAAACACATTTGCATGAATAATAATTGCGTTTTGGGGGAAATAACAATTATTAAATATAGTTTTTGTTGAATGTGACCAGCGAGAGATTCACAGATACTCCATACATCCCGCAGAGAAAAAAGTTTGCTCACCCCTGGTTTAGTGGGTAATTCTTAGTTATCAAAATTTATTTTGTGATAAATAGCTAAGTATGCATAAATAATTATAATATTACTAACATATTTGTCAACAAATTGTTTATATTATTTTTTTTAACTATTCCTAACTATTTTTCTGGGGCCGTTTTATTCATTTCTGGCCGGATTGATGCAAGGATTAATTCTCAGAATAATTAAAATTATAAAGACTTAAGCCTAGAATAGACGAACACGTTAGCAAATTAATGTAAGCTCCGATCTGTAACGTGGATAAATTTTAGAGTCTACACGGCGGAATTAAGTATTTAGTTAGGACAATCCCAATCCAGATAATACGGTACATGAAATAAGTCAACTGGAACTGAAAGTATTCTTCTCTGTAAATCAGTAACCGGTATTTATATGTATGTAAGTAGATGCGCTCTGTTCGACTGTTGAATCAATATGCGGTCGTTTGTGACACTCTTGACGAAGAAAGCAAAATACCATTTTCTTACAGACCTAGAATGACGTCATACTGTCCTGAACGCTCCGATATTTTACGTTGAAATAAAATTTGAGAGATTGCGAAAAAGGAAGGTAAAATCTCTCAAATTTGCAGCCCGTGTTAAGTCGATGGTTAAACAAACAAAGCAAATTTGCGCGTCACTGCCCGTATATACTGGCCTTTAAACAAGAATACAAAATTAGGAACTTGAAAGTTTGTCGTGAACAAAAGCTATGTTATAGATTTAGTCATGCCATTTATTTTTAGATTCAATCTTCGGTGGAGCCTACGGTAGTGAACTGGAGGACAGACTCGAAGCTGAACTCGACAAACAACAGGAGAAAAAACAGAGGATTGAGATTGCGATGCAGAGATGGAGAAACTCTCAGGTATGGACATTGATAGAGATGCTTCACAGGAATTGTGTATGAAGCCTGTGATCCTACTGAGTCTGTTTCAGTCCCCGATATATGCCCTGATGATTCGTATTATGCACCCAACTTCGCCAGACGAAAACAAGTAGTTTAAAACAGAATATTTTATTACAAAAAGTCAATGCTTTTCTGTCTTTACGGGTGAAGTATGTAGCAGCAGGAAGCTGATCAAGTTTGGCATATAATGACGTATATGAGTGGTAAAACGAAGGTGTTACCCCGGGTAGCACACATACAATAATGTAATTTCTCTTAACAATAATAATGTTATATCTCCTTTCTAAACAAGAACGATACGATTAAATTAGCATATTTTAACATAAAAAGACTAAAATAAACAAAGCAAAACTAACCATCAACATATAACTTTAAATACAAACCAGGTCCGTCCACTGAGGACTTCTAAATTATATTGGTAACCATTAAGAGATGCAATTGCTAATCAACGCTTGTAACAATTGGCACGCTAGCGCTCCAAAATCATGATTGGACATAATATTAATACGTCATAAATGCGTGACACTTTGTGAGAGCGCCCATTAATAACGATCCTAAAACCTAAAGTGATAAATATGGAAGGGCGAGGTTTCGTAAATGTGACAGATACAATCTACTCAATATTGTTCTTTTCTTGGACTCAGAAGTTTGTATATATTTTCATGCTCAGTTCGTTGTTAATTTTCCCCATTTTTTCAATGTTCTAATTTTTCAACTTTTTATTGTTGAATTTTGTGAATGAATAAATTTTCATCTTTTTTTACTGAATAAGTTCTTTTTGAAGTCATTTAAAATCTCCATTACTGATTAGGATGTTTAGAAAGAACAGAATTTGCTTTAGGATTTATTATCTCTTATTTTTCTTACAGATCATGGTAAATAGTGCCTACAATCAACTCCACTATGCATTCAATCGATGGCAAACACTTCTTCAAATTCCTCTGCAGTCGGGGTAAGAATCTCATCAATATTTTACCTTCATCGTTGTCAAGATGGATATCTAAGTCAAGGCTTTCCAAACTCTTCAGTTGTCAACACACTTTTCGAAAATGAACGTGACATTGTATATCCGGAGTGGGCAAACTACGGCCTGTGAGGTCTCTTGTGCAGCCCGCGAACTTCCTCTCAAGGTGTTGTCAATTTAGGTGGTCCAGACATTTTCGCACAAAAAAAATCATTCAACGAGACTGCAATGAGAATTTCGCAGCCATGTTGCAAACGCAAACACATTTGCATGATTAATAATTGCGTTTTTGTGTGGAAATAACATCTAGTAAATATAGTTTTGTTGAATTTGGTCAGTGAGAGATTCACAGATGCTCCATGCAGCCCGCAGAGAGAAAATGTTTGCCCACCCTTACCATATATGTATAGTGTCGTTAGATAATGTTTTACCTCTTTTTAGTCACATTTGATATGTGGTGAGATAGCACTATAGAAATAATCCGATTGGGTGATTATACAATAAATGACTTTAATTTACTGCAGAAGCATCGATAAAATCTTACCGACCTCTATTCGCGACCTAGAGATTATTGGCGAAACACCTAAGTGTTGCGACATCGAAGCTTGGAAAGATCTGATCTAAGTTTCACTGTAATTCAATGGATTAGAACAGGGATGGGCAAACTTTTTCCTACGCTGGGCGCATGGGGCATCTGTGATTCTCTCGCGGGCTGCATAAATCCCTTGAATAGCATTGACGGCGTTGAGCGGTTAAAAGACTTGAAAATAATACTCCGTCCATCGTTATCATTTGTTGCGTTTGCAACATGGCTGCGAAATCTCATTGTAGTCTTGTTAAACGCATTTTTCTGTGCGTAAATGTCTGGAACACACAAATTGACATCACATTGCGAGGAAGTTCCCAGGCCTCACAAAAAGACCTCGTGGCTGCATGTGGCCCGCGGGTCGTAGTTTGTCCACCCCTGGATAAGGATAATATCAATATTTAACTTACTTTACAGATATCAGATGCTTCGGATCCAAGCCGCCTCAGAAGTGAGAAATTATCTGATGGCTGCGTCACAGAACCTCAGCAATGCACACAGAGCCTTGAACACTGTCAAGTTCCCTTATTGTAATAGGGAGGAGGTAAGTTGTGATCCAATTTTTAATGTTTAAACTTGTTTTGGGGTTACCCAGTTGGACGTCCATGGAGCTCACAACAACTTGTAGATGGCTCCAGAGTCGATTTCAAGATGTTGTGATGATAGGGGAAGCGCAAAAATACTGAAGTGTGAAAGATATTTCTAACCCACTCAATAGAGCTCCTATTGTCAGGTTCTTGCGCTCTGATAAGAAAATGTGGATGCGTGTAACTTAACCCTTTTCCTGCTCAATTTTAATAAAAAAGAGCCAATGTTTTTTCACTCATTTTTGCAAATTTGAGTATAAGTATAACTCGGAAAATTTTCATAAGATTTTCTTTATTTAACATAAAAGCTTCACTCTAGGTTCATTTGAAAGAGGATGTAAAATTCATGCATAATAACACATAAAATCAGAGAAATAATTCGATTATCCTACTCCTATTCTTCATATTCAAAATTTTCAAGCGTTAATTATCTTCTAACACCAGGTAGAAATAGTGAATCACCTTCGAATATTTTGAAAGTACGTCTGGTTGATGAAGCCAGATGCTGCTATCAAGCTGTAATATCAGGTCTCGCAGTATTCGCAGAACATCACTTTTTGACCTGCAATGTCATATTTGCGAACATTTTCAAATTTGTTTTATTTATATAACTTTGTTTTCGGATAACAAAAAGAATTTTTATGACTAATTGTATTAACTCTACCATAATAATAGCTACTTTATTATGCATCGGAATAACGCCGATTATCCGCCTAGTGCAGGGGTTCCCAAACTTTTTGGGCCACGGACCCCCATTTGTAAATCTGTTTTTTCCCTGACCCCCATTTGTAAATCTGTTTTTCTCGAACCCTAACCCATGGGTGCAAAAACGATTTTGGCCTCGTGAATCTAACTAAGAGTCTCGTAACGGCTGAGCGCGATTACAACGAGGTTTGTGCTGGGTTAAATCGGCACACATGCGACTCTTTCATAAATTTTCCACTAATACTACTATAATTTAAAGTTAAGACATAATTAGCCCTAATTCTCCATTACTGCTCACCCAAAGTCGCAGGCAAACAATTTACCACACTTCTCAGCACAGCAAATAATTTGAATTATTGTAACGTCAGAGAAGTGGAATGCGAGAATCATTGTGAACAACTCTTTGACTACGAATTTTAAAATGGCGCAACAACCAAGATTTACAATTGCAAAATCTTGCGAAATCAATTAGTTGTGGCAGTTTTGTCATATCGTCAAGGACCCCCTGTGCAGTCATCGCGGACCCCCTTGCCTAGTGCATGGAAAGGGTTAATGCATGAAATATTCCAAAATTATAATTTTCAATTTTAACTTCATAGATCTATATCAGATATATTGATTATTAAAACCTTAACATAATTTGAAAAAAAACACTGACATAGATAATGAAGTAAGCAACAGTTTCAATGCCTCGGATCTTAAATTATTGCATATCGAGAATTTATTTAAATTTTAAAATCTATGATTTCAGGTGAAAACGCTGAACAAAGCCATCACCTACATCTTCATTGATAGCATGGACAAATCCCGTCACAGTCATGCCGGGAATGTGTACAGATCAACAAGGGATCGATGTTTTGTGCTGACTCAGTGGATAACTCAGGTAATTTATGTACCCTTGTGCAAATACTTTCTCTGCTCTCGGGAGGGGTTGGCTTTTCGTCAGAAATTCTACCTTGCTCCCACCCCAACAAAAATTTTTCTTGCAAAAATTCCCTCAACCACGATCATCTTTTTCATCAAGTGGAGCTTTGAAAAAGTGCAATCGTACAGCAGGAATATTGTCTTGATAAAGATAGGGAAGAGAATTATATCGGTAAAGTATTTGGTACTTCTCATTGGGTAAAAATGCAACAAATGAATATGATTCCCAGACCTCCGCATATATTGTTACATCTGTTTGCATATGTATGCTGTACATATATATATTCATATGTAGGCAAACTTTTTATCTCCGCGGGCCGCATGGAGCATCTGTGAATCTCTCGCCCTCCACATTCAACAAAAACTATATTCACTAAATGTTATTTCCACACGAAAACCCAATTATTATTCATGCAAATGCATTTGCAACATGACTGCGAAATCTCATTGCAGTCTCTTTAAACGCGTTTTTCTGTGCAAAAATGTTTTGTCCACAAAAATTGACATCGCCTTGCGAGGAAATTCGAGGGCCGCACAAGAGGGGTGTAGTTTGCCCACCACTGGTCTACAGTATGGCAGTCATATTCCCCATTGTCTTGTTCTTTTGTTTCCGTGGAACCATATATAATTCCAATCAATAATTTCACATGTACGTTACTTCTCTCCACTTCCTAGGTGGTCAACAGCACTGTGCAAGTTGATCTGGATGTAGCTCGCAAGGAGGTCACAGTACTGCAGTCCAAGTTAAGAGCCGAGAGGAGCAAGTTGATGAGAGAGAAGATTGAAGCTGAGACTGGGATCACATTGGCTGTGGAGGAAGCACCAGGTAGGAGAGCTAATTGAGAGGCTAAGTGAGAGGCTAATAGTAGGGCAGTCCTGCATGGGAGGACTAAATGTAGGGCGGGCTTGTATGGGATGACTAAATGTAGGGCGGGCTTGTATGGGATGACTAAATGTAGGGCGGCCTTGTATGGGATGACTAAATCTAGGGCGGTATTGTATGGAATGACTAAATCTAGGGCGGTATTGTATGGAATGACTAAATCTAGGGCGGTATTGTATGGAATGACTAAATCTAGGGCGGTCTTGTATGGAATGACTAAATCTAGGGCGGTCTTGTATGGAATGACTAAATCTAGGGCGGACTTGTATGGGATGACTAAATCTAGGGCGGTATTGTATGGAATGACTAAATGTTGGGCAGTCTTGTATGGAATGACTAAATCTAGGGCGGTCTTGTATGGAATGACTAAATCTAGGGCGGTCTTGTATGGGATGACTAAATCTAGGGCGGTCTTGTATGGGATGACTAAATCTAGGGCGGTCTTGTATGGAATGACTAAATGTAGGGCAGTCTTGTATGGAATGACTAAATCTAGGGCGGTCTTGTATGGGATTACAAAGTATAGGGCGGTCTTGTATGGAATGACTATATCTAGGGCAGTCCTACATGGGATGACTAAATGTAGGGCAGTCTTGTATGGAATGACTAAATCTAGGGCGGTCTTGTATGGGATGACTAAATCT